>BQNB010034631.1:47500-51465 GCA_026074375.1 Tanacetum coccineum
ATTATGGTAAACACCATCCGTTGAGAGAATGTTTATATTTTGGTATTTTTACCAATTGGTGACTTTTATTTCTAAATTATATGGAAGATTTATTGTTATATTTTGATTTTTCTATATATATTTTTTTAATCTTTGTAGATTATATACTTAAAAAGAACACAAAAATATTTTGTCCTTTTTATATTTTATGATCATTTTTTGGATTTTTGAATTAATATAAACAAAAATGAAACTTTTACGTCTCAAGTGTGAAATAGGATCTTCAAAACCAAATCACAACACAAAACGACGGATCTTAAACACTAGTCCTCCGACACCGGTGCCCATAAACTGAGCGATATTTTTATATTCACTATAAATATAATAAAGATATAATACTTTTAAAAGAGCAATTAAGAACTACAAAGGTTACCTCCTTGATTAAAATTCACTCTCAAAAAAATATATATATATTTAATATATAATATCGTATATTACACGGGGTAAGTATGATCACCGGGTTGAGGATTCCCATCGACTTGTGAAATTGAACTAGTTTAAGCTTCTTGGATCTGTTTGAACTAAAGCAAAGATATTTTTTGATGTTAATCTATATCTTTATATAAAAGAATATAAACAATTAACAATATACGAGGAAACAAATATAAAGTGTGGCAATTAAGACTCAGATAACTGACATATTTTAATCTCTAAAAATGTAAACTAAAATTATTAAAACCTACGATAGGTTAAAACGAAATTCTAGAAAAGAAACATTTATTTATGCTTTTTAGATTAAAAGATTATTCTGATTTTTCTCATATTTACACTATTAAAAACTATATACTACTAACACTATAACACACATTACAGTCCTACTAAAATATTTTAAAAAATTACACTAATTCAGAACATGTGCACGAAGTTTTTCTACAAATTCCACGAAATTTTATTTTTTTTAACCGTTTAATCACACTACTTACAAACCCATAACCCTCTAATTATTACATTCAACTCACACCCCACCCTCAATCGCACACATCACTAACTTAGGGACGCCCGCCCCAAACAGTGAAACAAGACTATAAGGGCTAACGGGCTAACACATTTACGGGCAAGGGAATTAAAACTAAGACACCAAATACAACAGAAAAATTACAAGAAAATGTCCTGGAGGAATAATCGACCGCTCGATAACAACAAAGTCCCATTTTAAGCTCAATTCTATAACGTGCTTTATCCCTAAACCCTTGCAAGAGCAACGATGTAAAGGAGCTAGTGTAGAACAAAATTATCAAAAGCTACTTGGGCTGAAAATTACGCAAATACGCGATAATAAGAGCTTATTTGTTTGAACTTCCTCATAAAGGAGGCTTAAACGTCTTGGTATTACTTATTACGGCTACTAAAAAGATTATTTAGTCAGAAATTCAAGAAAAGGAAAGGATTTAACATAAATCGTTCTCTGGATGCTTTCTTAAGCTAATTTCAGAAAAGAAGAATTTAGATACTAGACTCCTCTTAAACTATTATTAAGCAAGGCATTCTAGCAACCTCAGGGAATACAGCAAGATGGCACAAAATCTCCAAATAAGCTGAAAACCTTTGAAAGCTAAAACTAGACTATATAACTTTAAGGACTTATAAACTACTTATAAGTCTATCTAATTTAAGCTATAACTTCTACATCTTACGCTAAGATTCAAAATTAATAGCTAACTTACCTACCCCTTATTGTTTTTGGTTTTTTAACGTATTTTTGAGATTTTGACATCTAAATAAGCTAGGTACACTAACGTATACAACATGAAATTTAAGATCTATCTATAGTTAAGACTATAATAAACTATAAGATGCATCAAAAGATAGCTTTTCAATCCTACAAATTGCTGGTTAAATTCGGATTGTGAAGATCCGCTAAGTACAGAACTTAACTTGTACCTGCTGAGGCGAGATTTTTTCACAGTGAATGGCTAAGGAGAAAAAGCAGTAAATGAAAGAAAAACTAGATATATTTTAAGCTCTATCTAAATTACTTCTAACTGATTTTAAAACTACATCTACTTTTACTTAACTAAGAAAAAGGGACAGTACTACCTGTGACAGCCTCAGTACTAACTTTTTAGTTAGATGTGGGCACTTTGACAAATGCAAACCAAGAGTGCAGGATCTAAGGAAAATTCTGCACTAAGACACACTCAATAAGAGTAGGAAAAACAAAGTTCAAGAGATTAAGCCTTTTCAGGTCTTTGGCTCAACTTTGTCAAAGCAAAAAAGATACGTCAAAAACTGCCTCTGGTGTAAAAGCAAAGATACTAAGCCATCTCTTTTGAAACTTTGAATCTCTAACTTATTAATAAACTAAATGAAAACTAAACTAGAAATGGAAACTCGCTGCACTTAAGCAAATCTGACACAGTAATGTTGACTATTACGAGGTCAAACGCCACACTTTTCAAACACCCAATTACTACCTATGACAGTTATGATTTGAAGTATAAATTTGAATCTATTAAACAATTGTCTTTAATACAGACAATTAAAGTTAAAACTACTTAATATGCATGACTTAAACTAACCCATAATAGCAATAATCTAAGAACTTCACGCTATTTGCTATCTATTTGGTTTTTGTAGAGGTTATTTTTAAGAACTTATATGAACATCTAAGATATTAAACTAAGAAAGTAAAAAAGATAAAAAATCAAACTCTGATGATTTCGCCTAGCTAAAACTCAATGTGTAAGCACTAATAAGCCCAAGAGAATATGCAAATAATGCAGATTAACTATAGAACGCACTGACGATCACTATTAATGCTAGAATTAAAGAAACTGAAAGAGCAATGACAGCTAAACAAGAGGTTCCCAAATAGGGCAGCTTCAAGCTCTCCTAGCTTATTAATAAGCTAGGAGTTAAGTCCATAGAGAACCCTTCCATGTTTGGTTCTCCTTCCAAAAAGCTCAATAATCCACAAGTGTAAGTTAAGATGATTAAAGGTTTAGATATGATTAATTCTGAATTCAATAAGCTCTATTTCAGCTTATAGACTGAAAGAGCTTTAAATGAGCTTATTTAGCTTATTGAGACAACTTGACTTATTAAGATAGCTTATGAAAAAGAGATTTGGAGAGATTAAGAAAAACTGAATTTCATTAATAAAAAGCTTTCTTACATTACTTAAAAGGAAAATTACAAGATTAAAAACACCATTAAACTAGAAATTAAAAATTAAGCTATAACTAAATTAAGCTACCACAAAAAACTAGATATCCTCCCCGTGTGTGTGAGAGGTGAGGCCTTATTTATAGGCTGCCTTGGATCCTTCTAGCCTCTTGCCTTGCTCTCCAACCTTTTTAATCCTGGCCAATCATTTCTTCAATCATTTGAGCATCAATTGTGGCCGTTTGATCAAATTGTGGACACCTGAGGATTGCCAGCATGTCATTCTTTGATGTGACGTTTGTGCTAGTTTTATGAGTGAGACAAGAGCAATTTTCTTCTTTGCTTGTGCTTTTCTCTCAACAACGTGGCATTCTTTCTTTGGGATTAGACCAATTAGAGATGGGGAGTGCATTTCTTACTGCCAAGGAGTACTTGGACACTTAAATTGTCCTTTGTACCCTCTAATTTTGAAAACCCCTTTGTTTTGAGCCAAGGGCACGTTTGGGAAGATGATGAACAGTGAATGGTATTTACCCACCCTTTTTATAACTGAAATGGGTAAAAATTCATTTGAACTTTGGGAAATAGCAACTTCAGCCCTTGTCTTTCTTTTCTTCTTTTCTCAGTTATAAAAGGGTTTGGGAATTTGCAAGTTTGGTCCTTGTGGACTTTTATTGACCATGATTGACTTTTCTTTGACTGGATTTGACTGAGGCTTGACTTTTCTGGCTTCGGCTTCAATTCTTTGGCTTCTTTTTGTACTCTTCTGATTCTCGTGTCCGTGCTTGCTCGTTTTTTGACTGTTTTCATGTGATTTTTGA
>BQNB010034632.1:0-51465 GCA_026074375.1 Tanacetum coccineum
TTCATTTTCCTTATCTCTTTTCTACCTTTGTTTGCTTATTGGTATAGCTTATGTTGTGTATGGATTAAGCTTTTTGGGATAACACACTCCTCCCGAGTAAACTCACAATTCCCCGCAACACCATCCTCAGGATAAGTGGCATAATAAGGACCAGCGGAAAAAGGGAAGAAGTCCGTATGAATAGAATCACCGAAAACATCCCTAAATGAGGGAGCAGGTCCGGAGGATGGTCTCTGTCGGCTTACACCACCAGAAGGTGCAGCAACATCATCAATCATAATGCCCTTACCCCGAGAGTCTGTAAAATAAAAACACAATAAGACAAAGAAAGAAGACAGGGAAGAAAAAAAACTTAGAAATCAAAAACACTTACCTCGGGTGTTAGAGCCTTCAGCAGTAGGAGCAACAGAGCTCCCACCCTGGTTCCCTGAGGAAGGGATCACTACAGCAGAACGAAGAGGAGTAACCAATGGAATCTCCACACAAGCATCATCATCATCACTTTCATCATTATCACCTGCAAATAAACTAGGCCGAGTAGTACTACCGGACAATTAAGCCAAGGCAGACCTAGTATGCTTAGCAACATGGCTTGAAGCGGCACCAGAAGTAGAGGCCTTTCGCTTCTGAGAAGCTTCAGCCTTAACAAGAATCTTAGAACTAGGGGTATCAGTGGCAAGATCCTCTGGAGTAGGGTTCGGGATAACAGCATCGGCTGTAGCAGGGGGAGTGTAGTAAAGGGAAGCCTTTGAAGGGTTAGCCTAACATCCAAATGAGGCTCCTCCTGGACCTCAACATCGATGCACTCATGAAGAAAATCATGAATACCCATAACTGCAAAAAGAAAAACAACAATAAATGCAAGCAACAGAAGCCAAGGACATAACGTAAAACAGTTACAACCCACCCCCTATACCATTTCCATCGGCACCCCGAAGCACCGGATCACAATCGGCACCCCAAACACCGGATCACAGAATGGTTCTTTCCAAACTTGACTCAACCCAGACAAAAACCAATACACCCTCAGCATATCCCTCAACTTTTATAACATGAGTGCTCAGACGGGCACAAAAAGAAATCAACAACAAACGTCAGCCATGCTTAACAGAACCACAGTAGCAGGCCTTGGATCTTAATATCGGCGTCCTATGTCTCCAAACTATAGCATTCGAAATAGCCCGCCGATCAATTAAAAAGAAGCCACTCTTTCAATGCTTCATATAAGAACGGTTGTCATCAATATAGACCAGAAAAGGGGCATGGCGCTTGGAAAATGAAAACCAATCACCTTGTTTGCAGAAAGTCTGAAAAACCTTAAATAAGGTCACCTTCAGCTCTATCTGCAAGGACCGACACAGCACCTCAAAGGTAATAACCTTATTAAGACCTAGAGGACCCAACTAAGAGAAGTGGACCCTGTAATGTTTGATAAGGGCCAGGAGGAACGAAGAAAAAGGAATTTAAACACCAGAAAAATCAAAGATCCAATGATAAATACCAATGGCATCATCCGGAAGCTCGAACATCACAAATTCTTCTAAGGGTAGCTGAGGGTGGAGATCATGGGGAATTTTGTATTTGATGATCAGATCGTTTAGGTCATCCGAGGTGAGTCGAGAATGATATAGATCCATATCTTTTTTAGCCATAATTGAAAAAGTAAGAGGGAAAGAAAAAGATACCTAGGAAAGTAAAGAATTCAAAGCAAGGTAAGCAGCGACAGAAAATAAAAACGATAGCTCCGAAAACGATGTGTGTTTTTACTAAAGCAGGGGTAAAGCGAAAAGTAAAAAAGGAGACTGCTATTTATAGGGAAAGAAAGAAAAGACACAACGGTTGGAAAATTATCACGTAACATGTTGTAAAGAAAGTATATGGACAAAAAGCAAGCCACGACCGTATAAGCAGAACATTAATGACGTAAAAGCACATTTAAGTCTAGCACTGACAAGCTAGCTTGGCAGATACTAGACTAGGGGGACATGATGAGGTATAGTCTCCCCAGAACATCCGAAGGATAAATACAACTTAGATACTGCTACTAAACTAGCACGGGCAAAACCAAACAAACGCTTCAGAGATGTTGACTTGTCGAAGGAAAAATCAGGTTCGGAGTCACCACTAGAATTTTAGAGAAGCTGGTATGTCGAAGGACATATCAGGTCCGGAGTTATTAGCTCCGTCTTAATGCAGCGGTGTCAAAGGACAATCAGACAAAGATACAATCCTTGTGAAGGACCACTGTCCTTGAAAGGACATGTAGTCGACAAGTTATACCAAGAGAGAGCCCCATGGTTATCTCTTGTAGCGAATCCCAAGTAGTATAAAGGGAGGGCTCATTTCCCTAGGACGGGACACAACACCTTTCCAGACCATACTTTATATTTTCCGCATTTATCTCACAATCATTGTACTTACTCTCACGTCGGATTTGGTCCCGGATTCACACCCCGTGGCGAGCTAACGATGTTCTTTCTTAGTTTTAGCTAGGAGACGAAGGACTATGCTCCGGAGGAACCAAGCTGAACTAAATCTTTATTACCGCTGAGGTCACTTTTATCAAGCTCAAGCAGCCCACGTAAATTTACCTCAACAGTTACGCTTTTGACGTTTATCAGAGTGCATATTGAAATAGTTGCTTTATGGTTTAAAGCAATCTCCTCGACAATAATATAAAAGGTTTGATTCCTTTAGGACTGAGCATGGCTATGATGACTGCGTTTATGTCTAAAAATTTCCAGATGGATGTTTCCTTTATTTGGTACTTTACGTGGATGATATCTTAATTGCTGCACCTAATAAAGATCAAATTAGAGAGTTAAAGGTCAACTCAACAACAAATTTGATGAAATATTTAGCAGTTGCTAAAAGGATTTTAGGCATGGAAATTCAAAGAGATAAAAAAATAGGTAAGATTACTTTATTACAAATTGATTACACTTCAAAAGTTATCAAGAACTTCAACATGAGTAGCTGCAAACCCGTTCCTACTCTGTTAGCACTACATTTTAAGTTGTCCTCTCATGAATCCCTGAAGTCTAAGTAAGATAAGGAAGATATGTCTCTTGTTGCATATTCCAGTTCGAGAGAATTACATAAATCGTCCTTGTGGTTTGCCGGATCTAACAGATTTGGTCTCTGTGCTTTTTTTCATCGGGTTTGGTCCTTGTGATTTTCACCCATTGCGGGTTTGGTCCCTTGTGGTTTTGATCCATTACGGGTTTGGTCCCTTGGTCAAACTAAGGAAATGTTGGTCAAGGGACCAAACCCGCAATGGATCAAAACCACAAGGACCAAACCCGATGAAAAAAAGCACAGGGACCAAATCTGTTAGATTCGGCAAACCACAAGGACGATTTATGTAATTATCTCTTCCAGTTCTGTTGGCAGTTTAATGTATGCCATGGTATGTACTCGTCCCGATTTGGCCCATGTTGTTAGTGTGGTGAGTAAATACATGCATAATCTATGTAAAATGCATTGGGAAGCTGTTAAATGTATCCTTCGTTACTTGAAAGGGACTGGTAATATTGGATCATCTTTTGAGAAAATTCGTGCTAGTCCAAACATAATTGTAGGATATGTTGATTCCGGTTATGCAGGTGACCTCGATGCAAGAAAGTCTCTTTCCTCGTATATATTTTTTCATTGTGGTTCTGCTACTAGTTGGTATTCCTCTTTGCAAGCTATCGTAGCTTTGTCACCCGTCGAGGCAGAATGTCTATCTTCTATCGAGGGAGTGGAGAAGGTTATATGGCTTCGAGGAATGGTCAATGAACTTGGTCTACCTCGAGATGTACTTGTTGTGTATTGTGATATAATCGAAGTGATGTTCACTTAACTAAGAACAACAGGTTTCATTCTAAGACAAAAAATATCAAAGTAAGACACCACTTCGTTCGAGGTATTTTAGAAAAAAAATAGAAGTTGTAAGTTGATAAAATACACACCAATGACAACCCTTCTGATGTGTTAACTAAAGTTCTCGCCAACACTATGTTCAAACATTGCTTGGACTTAGTTGGTGTTACTGGTGTTTGATACCTATCAAGGTGCGGTGACGACAACGATGATATGGCTTTTGGTTTAAGGTGGAGATCGTTGGAATCGTGTCACAAATAGGAGATATTCCTATTGTGATAACTATAATTAAATTAGAATCCTATTTGGACTACATGATTCCAAGGAATTATATCCTAGTTCTAGGATTACAATTCTATATATAAAGCTCTATACTTTCCTTCCAATATACATATACATACAATCTTTCACCACACCCATAAGAGTTCAATCCCTACTTTGTTTAAGAGTTCTTTTGAGAATTAGTTAGTTCTCTTTTACATACTTCAACCGGCCTATATATCATTGAAGGTATGTACTATGTTCTTGATATAGTGGATGGTGTGGTTGTCGCTCTTGGTTTTTTCTCCCATTAAATTTGGGGTTTTCACGTAAATCGTTTGTTTTCTTTGTTTGTTATTATCGTTACTTTGTTTGGTTGATATTGGTTTAGGTTAATCTTTGTTTCCGTACACACTCAATATATCCAACATATAATAATCTATCATGTCAAATCAAGTATGGGAAGATCAGTGACACATAGCAGGTTTATAACTTCATAAAATGTGCAAATATAAATGACACTACAACAAAAATGTTATATACACACATTTTACGGCTTCAAAAAATGTAAACTTGTGGATTTACCCCTTTATAATTATTTAAGGCAGTTCGAAAACGATAATAAATAAAATTCTCACAAAAGATAACTAAAAGCGGGTCTTATTAATGACTTAAAAGTTAATGTAGGATGAAAATAAGCCATATCTCTTATATATTAAAAGAACATACAAAATGAACAAACAAAGAGATTTTCAACTTTAAATTACTACATTATGATCTTTCGCCTCCTCTTTACATATAAAAACAATTGTTGCATTTACAAACCCATCACTAATGGGAGGTTTAATAAATTTGTTGATTCGGAATGGGTTTAACCCATCACTAATGAGAGGTATAGAAAATGCTTATTTTTTGTAGGTTTCATACCTATTCTGAAAACAAAACCCATAAACCAAACAATTTTATTGGAAACAAGTCATTCTCTCTCCGATCAAAACACACCCTTAATGAGAATATATATTAGAGTTAGAAAGGCTGAGTTTTTGACTGGTCTCAACTTGACATTAAGGTGATAGTAAACATCAACATTTGACAAAACAATGATATTGTTCTTAAAGAGATTCACGGTGTTCGACAATCATCGTTACATTCTTTTACTAATTAACAAACAAGGTACTACATCACATCGATAGAATTATCCAAGACACCACCACCCTTCATGTCTTCAAGTTCACTTCTTGAGTAAAATTGAAAAGTCTCTTTCACCACCTACTTCCCCTTCCATGAGATTTTGAATCACCATAAGTTTTGGATTTCCGGTTACCAACCCCCCTAACCATAAAAAACTAAAAGACTCAGATGTCCACAGCATGTGCAAGATCTTGATGATGAGGGTGCTGCAGTTTGGTTACTCAAGCTCAATGCAGACAACTGATTTCTCAATGACCAACTTTGATCACTGTCTGAGTTCATAGGCCAAGTAATTGGAAGCATCAGATTCCTGTTCATAATTTTCAGAAACATTAATATATATTCCAAATATATTTGCAGATAAATAATAACCACACATACCCATCAACACGTCTTTCCTTGCAACGGTTCAGCATATTTACAGTATAGTTCCCATATACCCTTTCGGTTAAGATCTTTGCTAGTTCTTTAATCTTGTTGGGAGGCAAGACATCCCAGATCTTTAGTACCTGGACGCAAGCAGAATTTTCTGCAACAACATCTACGGTCCAAATCAGGCGTAAATGTTGTGTAACCTTATACTCCTCCAAAAGCATGCATGTTCCTTCTATGTTCACTTCAGTGTTTCCATCTTCTCGCCATCCACTTGCAAGCTTACCCACAAGAGAAACTACATCGTTTAAAATCTCAAAGTTGGTGAATCTTGCAATAGTCTCCAAGAAGGCGTCACTACACTTGACCTGCCAAAAGCCAAAAGAAAAACTATATTTATTATATGCTACAATAAATTATGAGAAGAAAAGGGTGACAAGATGGTACCAAATTTATTTATTACCTGCCATATAACTTTATTAAAAAGTAATGAATCTTTATTGAATAGGCTATCAATTTGGCCAAGTCCAACCAAAGCAATCATGGCAGCTTTTGCTAAGTTTTTGTCATCACTAGCATTGTAGAAGCAGCCGCGGTCCTTAGCGTCGAGAACTAAGTTCTTCCATATAGAGCCACTATTTGTCAAGGTTGATCCATTCCCCAAAATCCACAAACAGTATCTGTAAACAGATCAAATGTGATACATGTAAAGACCATGCAGCCGAATGAACATAATGAACAAAATTTTAAAAAGACAAACTAGACTAGCTAATATTATATTCTTGTTACCTAGCTCGGGTCAATGCCACATTTGTTCTTTGATGATTTGAAAGAAAGCCAACAGACCCTTTTGGGTTACATCTCACTGTGGATATAATGATCACATCCTCTTCACTCCCTTGAAATCCATCAACAGATCTAACATTCACAGTGAAGTAATTTTCATAACCAATGTACTTATCGCCCAGCTTTTCCTGTATGGCATTAACCTGAGTCTTGTATGGCGATATGCAACCGACGCTCACCTTTTGGTTTTTTGCAATCGATTCTGTTATAAGACAGTAACATGAGTTAAATAGCAAATTGTGCGGGGTCAAAAAAGGAAGTGATATGCAACCGACACTAATTACCTTTAAAAAGATTTGCAATAATTTCAGCAACAAGCGCCACTTCCATTAGATTTTTTGGGCTATGACTTTGATCAAACTCCTCTTTAGCAGATGTGACATTTATAAAAGAGTAAGAGCCAAATATACTTCCCTGAAGAAAACGCTTCCCGTAAGTACCGCTTTTGACATTCGCACCATCCAAGATTTGTTGGTTATAGAATTCCTTATTTGGGAACTGACTTATGGATGGATGCATCCTGTATTGAACATTAAGAAGATGCCTCTTATGCCCCAGTGACACAAGCCTCTCAAATAAGCTTCTTCCAAACTCAGCCTCCTCATTTATCTATCAAGAGAGTGCAACAATTAATTGATAAAGTGCCACATTACACACACACACACACACACATATGGTCAAATATCTGAAGTGTAAAGAAGTTAAAAGAACCTTGCTTTGAACCATTGCCGGGAGCTGTCTTTCATCGCCAACAAGGACAGCATGGCGAAGGCCTCCAAGCTGCAAAGGTATAAGTGATTCACATTCCTTAAGCTGAGAAGCTTCATCAATCACAAGAAACTCCAAAGGTTTTGATTCTTCAGTAATTAGGGCTGTGGAGCTTGCAGATGCTGTGCAAAATAACAAACAAGCATTCGACAGACAAAACTTTTTAATTTCATGAACCTCCCTAAATTTAACATCTTGTAATCTTTTTTGAAGGTCTGTAACTATTGTAACACACAAAACTCTGCAGGCATGTATATTGCTATTGTTGCCATCATCGGATCCCTTCAAGGCTTCTCTTAACCCTACATTTGTGGCAACTCTTAGCTTCAGTGATGCTTCAAGGCTTTTAAGAGAATAAACGAGTTCCGCCATTTGTTTCGCCGACTCATTTGAAATGATAGATGTCGGCATATGTGTGTACAAGTTTTCAATACAAGATATAAGATGATTTCCGAGAGTGTCAAATCCCTTCATCACAAACTCCTCAAATGTCAAGATATTTTCTTCAACAAGGGGTTTATTAGATTTTTCATTTCCAGTCTTGTCATCTCCAATTTTCTTGTTATCTTCCAAATAACTTGCAATAAGAGCCTTCCAGTTACTTTTTTCCAGTGCTAAAATCCTCTGTGACTTACCCGGCACTTGTTTTTCAGTATCGTTGTTTTCTTTTTCATTGTTCCCGTCAGCTTCTTCATCATTTATATCACTCTCTACATCACTTTCTAGATTTTCCTTCATCACCAAACGGCACTGATCTTCATTGTCATCTTCGTTGCTGCTTTCATCTAACTCCATACTAAGATCACTCTCTCCTTCAACTTTCAAGATTCCGTCTATGTACTTATCCCAATCTTCATTGCTCATATTACTGTTTTCATCATTATCATTACTCTTTCTTTCAACAATTTCTATCTTTTGTGTTAGGTATTGCCGGTATTGAGCCTCAGGATCCTCGAGAAAACGAGCCATCCATTCAGCGCTACCTTTCCATCCTGAAGATGGAGCTAAACAATCATAAAGAATCTTGACACGATTATTCAAGAATACATCAACAAGGTCTTCAGAATCATCAATCTTCATTCTTGATCCATTACCAAATAAAACTATATCTCCTAAACCATAAGTATTGTACAGCAAAGAGTTCTTCATTAAGCTCATAACACGTTTGGTAACTCCCAAGACTGCAGTGTTTGTAGGAGCACAAGTGAGGGTTCTACATTTCAACCCCAGCAACATAATTAACAACGAACCAACAGTTTTTGTTTTCCCAGTCCCTGGAGGGCCCCATATTATCCTTAATGTAGATTGATAATGCTGTTCTCTTGCAGCAATACAGCTCAAAACAGCCGCTTCTTGTGAACTATCGAGATCTAAAAGTTTAAGTTCTTCCTTGATCTTTAACAGACTCTCTTCACAAGTTTCTTCATCTGAGAATTCTGCAACACTTTCTCCAACCTGTTACAAACAGTCAATTTTAAAACATTTTTGTGTTTAGGTCATTGTACCTTTTCTGTATGAGTCGTTATAAGATGGTTTTGTGTCTCGATCATTTGAGTCATTAGAGGATGGCTTTGAGTGCCATTCGAGTCAGTTTGTAGCCATCTATTAATGACTCATGTACAAAAAAGTACAATGAATAAAACGGAATAAATGAGAAATATGTTGGTAGTTTATGTACAAGACCGTAATGTAAATCTTACTGAAGAGTCAATTTGTAGCAAACTTTCAATCATCATCTTTTTGTGTCCTTCAAGCTTTGAGTGAAGGGCTTGTGATATACGTATGTTTGTTGTCAAATTTGTAAGATAAACAACAAAATGTTTAATGTCCTTCTCACGATAACGTTTTGAATCTTTCTTACTGTTCTTTTGTCTGGCCAAATGTTTCTTATAATCCTCACCTCCATCGATTGGTTTTGATGATTTAACAAAGATTACATACACAAATTTGTAGATTTTCATGCCTTGCACCAATGCAATGATGTAAGACTTGTTTGGTCTTTGTAGATCATCAACAGATCTTGGCCATACATTAGTTAAGGCGATGAGATCTCCAACCTCTGGTTCATAAGACCCTCGCCGTCGTGGAAGCAAGATGGTGTATAACAATGGTTTTGGAAGGGTAAAACCTTTAGTCTTTTTTAAACATAGAATCCCCGATGTAGGACAGCGATTTAGTCCTAGTATCTTAGAGCGCAAGTCAGCGTGTGTCTCCTCGAATAAAGGATAGACAAATGACTTGGTATAGTCGGTTACAGATAGAAATGTCATAGGAATCTCAGCTACCTGCAGTCGAATTAGTTCAATCATCAGTTGTGGTAACAATATACACAAAAAGTTTTGCATAATGTGTCTTGTGAGATCACAGTGCTTAAACAAAGATAAAAAGATATATATATATCTCACAGTATATCATTCTAAATGTATAGAAAAAAACAACAAAATCTGTCAATATAAAAAAATACGACCAACATGCATGAGGAGGTAAACCAGGCCATCAAGTCCCATATTAAGTTATGAAATCAAATCGACCAAAACCGTAAACTTATAAACTCAGCATATCAATCTATTATTTAACAAGGGAGACGAGAATGCTTCTTACAAACCTTGTCTTTGTAGAGATTTTCGTTAAGCACGTCACTAAGAGTCCACGAAAACACCTCATCGACCAGTTGTTCTCCCTTAGTTTCAGGTTTCTCCGAATCACCGTCGGATGACATGATTCTTTTCACACTTGTTTATTTCCCTTAGAACCTAGAAGAACCAACAATAAACAAACTGATAAGACTTAGACATGCAACAATAAAACAAAGGTTTCATGCATGCGAAGTTATATTTAAATATATATCTTAGTGTGCATTAACATGGATGCTTCTAGCACAGAACAAGAAAGCAAGTAGACCGTTGATCAGATTAAGAATCGGTTTATACCCCAGACTTGCACACAATTGTTGGTGTTTAGATTGAAGCACACAAACATATCCTTTCATGAAAGAAACTGAGTCTTAAAGAAGGTAGGGAATGAATTGAAGGGGCATGGATTCCATAAGTTGACAGTTCCCAATAAATTCAAATTCAAACTATCTTTATTCCATTAAAACGTTACATTTTCCTATAGATGTTCAAATGATCTTTTCCGGTACTAATTAAATACTCCCTCCGTCCCATTTTTATTGTTCATGTTTCCTTTTTGGGATGTCCCATCCCAATTTAATTGTTCATTACTAAAAATAGATAGGGAAGTTTGATCAGTTTACTATATTACCCTTGTTTAAAATTATTATTACAAACCTTAAAGAAGAATTTAATTAATTAGCGAAGGGTAAAACTGTCATTCTGTCAAAAAGTAAGAAAGAGAAAGCAGTAATAAATGCACTTTTCTTAAACTGTGTGTTTTTTGTCGGGCGACAATAATTTTGAGACGGAGGAAGTAGGAGTATAATTTTTTGTGAAAATCCTCGAAAGGGTCACAATACATGGTCTATTCGAACCCTTTCTTTTCAGGTCAAGCTCGATCATTCTGCCACTCTACCACTCTACCCTATTGGATGATCGACGCGTGTCCTTTATAAGTACGAGCTTTAATTTTTAGGTTTTGACTCAAATGACAAATTTTGCTTTTGTTTTTGGAGTGAAAGGAAAAGGTTTGGGATGGTAGTAAAAAAATAGTGTTCTTGAGATTTTTAGGAGATGAGAAGAAAGTAAAGGATAGTAAATTACACTAAATTTACTCTCACAATCTTCTTCCCAGATTGGAAAAAATGAAGTGAAGTTGATTTCAAAGCATTTTTTTACTTACATCATCATCTTTTCTTTCCAACTCAAGAACACAAGATAAAAAATAATTTCTTACTCCTCTCCTCTTTGAATTTGATCTGAAATACGTTTTATTTCTCACAAATTAGATCACATTCACCATGTTCGTCACCGTCGTCGTCTTTATCGTCATCGTTTATCTTGATGATCTCTTGAAGTTTGGGTTCTTAGGAGGTTTAATGCATGTCAAAGATAAAAATTCATAAACTAGAAGGTATAGTATCTTGGCAGGTGGAATTACTATGTTCGTGGACACGACGGAGTCATCCGCATTTTTAGATTTTGTGCGGATTTGGGCCTCATTAAATAAGGCGTTTTCTAATGGCTATGGTTTGTCAATATACAGCCGTCGTTATGGTCCGTGATTGCTTATATTTATTATTTATGCTTGTGCTTAGGGTTTTTTAGATTCCTCAATATGTGGTTGCTGACCTTTTTTAATGTATCTTTTCGATTGTCTTTAATGTTCATTAGTTACAGATTTATGGTTTGTGATTGCTTATGTTTTGTGTTTATATTCTTTGAATTGTTCATGATGTAGCTAATAATTTCCTTTAATGTAGCTTTCCAATTGTACCTTTATACTAAAGTGCAGGATTACCAACCCGAGGCACTTCATTAATGCTTTGTCCGACCCGATTCCTCTATTAATTTCACCCGACCCATTCCTTTGTTTTCGTTTTTCCTCGGGTTTCTTTGATACGTGTCTCATAAACACACAGACAACACCACCATTCTCTCTCACTCTCTTTCTCTTCTCTCTCTCGCATTCATTTTCACTCTCTCTCTAAACGAATTCTCTCATTCATTCTCACTCTCTCTCTAAACGAATTCTCTCATTCATAACGAATCTTTAGATCTGTTACCACCAAACTGATTCTGATCTTGCATTTGAAGGCTAAACAAAAAAGGGCTTCAGCGATCTTCAATGCCTTCCTTCGATGCCACTGACTCCTTCGTTGCTGCCGCTCATGGTGTGTGGCGTCGGTGTTGGTTGGTGACGTTGGCGAGATTTGGTCGGTGATTTTGTTTTTTCGATTGTTTCTGATCTGTTGCGACTTGTTTGTGGGGTGGTTGGAATCTTATATTGCCGTTATGTGTGTCCCAGCTGAGTTACAATCTCTAAACGAAGGTATTTTTAAAACATTTAATTCTTATATTAGGGTTTTGTTAATTTAGGGGTTTGCTTGATTTGTTAAATTTTGAACTTCGGTATGCGTTTCTGTTTAAATGTAGCAGGAATTTTTTATATAGAATTTTTGTTTTTTTAGGGGCTCATCAGTAATTAGGTTTTTTTTTTGTTTTCTTAGACTGCATTTGGATTAACAAGCAAGCTACTTTTTTGGGGGGCTTATGGGGTTGCATTGTTGAGGTTGCCGATACTTTTTTGCATTTATATTTGTTCGGAACATAGAGTACGAGCGCCAATATCTTGGCGGGGCAACCACACCCGTGATATGGTTGAAGCCATGGTGTGTGTTTGGTTCTGCTTCTATATTTGCAATGTCAGCCTCATGTTGCACTGATAACGTGTGTAAGGGAAAAGGATAAGAAAAGATGCTGGTAGTTCAGCTTTGCTTATTTTTCTTTGCTACAATTGGCTTAAATGAGAATTCTTTTAATCGCACTTATTCTATGGTTTTATAATTTTCATACGACTCCTAAAAAGTAGATAGCTTCTTTTAGGTTCACCTGAAAGAATAATAACATGAGAATGTAAAAAAGCTGATATAATAGTATGTGTTTTGCTGATCTTGGGCAGGTTGCCGATGCTGAGAGAGCATGAGATGCCTGAAAGGGTGTTTTTGCTTGGCTTATGGACACAGATCGGCTGGCTTATGCTCCTTAGATGCCGCCGCTTCTTTCGTTGCCGCTATCCATGGCGTGCGCCGATGGTTGCAGGTGCGTGACGATGGTGACGGCCTCATAGGCCACAAGATAAGCTGACACGCAGTATATCATATTATACTATTTAATTAAAAGGCGGTCATTGCATTATTGTGAGCGTTTTCTATGGGCACTATGATATAAACGATAGGCGATGATGCTGATTTTCTACTGTTGTGTTTTGTGAGCCACAGTTTACAAACACCTGTCTTTTGGCGAGGTAACCACAGCTAGACTGTGGTTGCAGCCACGGACGTATTGGGATTCAGTTACTTTTAGGTGTGATAAATTAGATTTAGTTAATGGTTAACATGTTTGTGTACTTAGAGAGAGTCTGAGCCCCATGTTTTGACAGTGGCGTATTGCGCCTTCTTATAATGCCCTGATGATTCCCGTGGCATGAGCATAATATTTAGAATTATAGTTGCTTTGTTAAAGTCTCTCTGATGTCGTCGAACCTTCGTATGCCGCGTTTATGGTGTGAGGCTCGATGATGCGGTGTTTTGGCGATAGTAGTGATTTTCTTTCTCTTAATGCGTATGTGTGGTAAACAGCAGGTGTGACAACGTACCGATCACGTGGACTGCCACAGATCTAAAGATTCGTTTAGAGAGAGAGTGAAAATGAATGAGAGAGAGAAGAGAAAGAGAGTGACAGAGAATGGTGGTGTTGTCTGTGTGTTTTTGAGACACGTATCAAAGAAACCCGAGGAAAAACAGGTCGGGCCGGTTTTTCATTAAAAGCACCTCGGGCGTAACGAACTGCCCTCTTCATCATAATAAGTAAAAAACTTGCAGTACACATTTCCCCAAAAGCATAATTCTTTTTTGGCAAGGTCAAGTTAATTTGTTATCCATTGCTATGACAATTGCAATGCTAAACGAAGGTACTTTGCTGATGTCGTTTAGGAGCTTCGCGCTCACACTGTTTTATAAAAGGCAATGATGAGTTTGTCGGTAGGCAGGAACAGAGAGGAGGCGTTCTGCGTCTTGGCGTGGCAACTTACTAAAGTTGCAGCCATGGCAGATATGCCCTGTTTCTCCGATGCTCTACCCATCTGAGCCAATCAACAACAATTCTGGGCAGTTCCTCGAACCACTAGGTCGCTACTGAGAAAAACAACAACCTAAGTTGGCATTCCCGTAACAGTCAACTTCCCAATCATCCCATACTTTACATACTTTACAAGGCAAGTGGCGATATCTTCCACTTTATACAATACTCTACATCGTCGATTTGTATCAACGAATAATCGATCCTTCGTGTAATTCCTTTGGTAGTTGCGAAACGATTATCTTCAAACTTTCTTTCTCTTTTTTTTGTTGTGATTTTTCTAATTTTTTTTATTTTTTTTATTTTTTTTCAACACTATACTACGAAACTCGGTGTAGTTTCACCATCTTCACGATCATAATAATTCTGGATAATTCCTTTGTTAATTCCTTCGTTCTTCGGACGTACTAATAATTGCGATGGTAGTAAAATACATGAGTTTTGACTATAATATACATTCCTATTTGCGATGTGCAAATTTCTTCCAACCGTACCAAAATAGACACAAGACTCGGGAAATACAAACTTTACACTTTAAGCAACTAGCAACTGTAAAATAAACTTAATCTAACAGGGTAGGCTAAGGTGTAAAGGTGTAACGAAACAAATAATTGGTGTAGTTCCTAAAGGATTGGCTCTACGGGTTGTTCTAGAGGTATCTTACTCTTAAAGTGAGAGTAAACAAAGGGTTTATACGGGGGTTAACTAACCAATGTAGTTAGTTAATAAGCAACATGTTGATCCCTGCTAGATCTTGCAAATTGATTCGTTAAAATCTATATATATAATATATAAGCAAACAATCAACCAAATACCTTTAGCCAAGGTTTGGTCGAGAGTTCACAAAATAAAATATATACGTAACCGGAAGTATGATTCCCGGGTCGTTATGTCCCAACGAGGCTTGAATGGAAAATCGAATGACGGATTGACGATATATGCTTGAATGAGAAAGAGTTTGGATTTTGTTTTTCTAATTAAAATGCAAAAACGATTAAGAAAAACCTAAAAACGAAAGCTAGAACGATTTAATTCTAAAACGTAGACGTAAATATAAAAAACGCGAGGGCTAAAAACCTAAATTTTGCAAATTAAACCCTAGAACAAATTTAAAAGCTAAAATAGATTCTAAATGACAAATAACGAAGTTTAAAAAAAACTAGACTAAAAACGGAGGTCGTTTGACCCAAAAACGAGTCAAAACAAAAACCGGGTCAAAACCCGTTCTTTAGAAATTAAAATTTTTAAAAATTAACCCTACAGAAGTTTTAATATTTTTCCTACAAAATATATGAAAAAAGAAAATTTTTAAAAAAAAGTTTATATTTTTCTGATTAATATTTTATTTTTTATGATTTTTTAAAGTTTTTAAAGAAAATAAATTATAAAAAATACTAAAAGTTTATAAAAAAATCTGAAAAATTTATATAAAATAGCTAATGTGTTACTGGTCCTAGGAAAAATAAGAGGGCTTACACAGCTTATCAAATAAGCTGTGTAATAAGCCAAAACAGCTTAATAGGCAAAATGGCCAAATAAGGGTTAACTATTAAATGTTGTGAGAGGTAACCAGAAAAGTCCCAAGGGCGAGTTGGTTTGGTGTGTTGTGTTAAGAGGGTTGAGAGTGGTAGAGGTCTCAGGTTCGAGCCTAGGCTCACTTGAGACTTCCCACTTTCCCCTTTTTATTTTTTTTTCAAAATTTTTTTTACACAAGTCTAAAAGACTTGTAAATAAGCATTTTTAACAAAAACACCTTATTTTTTTATCCAAGAATAAGCCCTTAAATAAGCACTTAAAAACTGGCAGTATGCTTAAACAAGCATAAGGCTTATTTTTTTCTTATTTTTTTGGATTTTGAAAAAGCTATAAAAGGTAAATAAGCTAAAAAGGAGACTAAGCTAACACCTAATAGGCTAAAGCTAACCTAAATAAGCAAATTAGAAAGGAAATTAAGCTGTAAATAGCTTAATAAGCTACTGACATAAAAGAAAGGTAAAAACAGACAAAAGGGTCAACTTTGGGCTTATAAATAAGCCCTTAGATGGAATGTAACACCCTCAAATCTGAGTATGCAGCGGAATATTAAATATCCGAGAGCGTTACATTATGGGTCAATAGCACAAGATATAAGAACGACCACTAAGCGTGACGTTTAAAAGATACATTGGATAAACAAGTTTATTCGTTTATTACATAAGCACAAGGCTTTAAATCGTTCTACGATAAAGTTAAAGACTTCGACATTTAGTAATTGTTCACATAACAAATATTATGACTCGAATCTCTAGCTTTGACATCCCAAAAGACCTCCAATGTATCACGGCATCTCATGCCCTACTGACCTGAAAAACATGCTTTAAAACGTCAACATAAAGTTGGTGAATTCATAGGTTTAATGTAACCAAAAGTAGGACCGCAAGATTTCCAAGTGTATGATTAAGCAACAGATGCAAACATCATCAAAAAGTAATTATTGTTTGCTAAGCTCATGACACCGAAGCTCGACCATTCTGTGTGCAATTAATTGCCAGAATAATGCCCTTTACGATGTTCTAACCCGAAACATCCCAACCCGACATGGTATACGTTTGTTGTCCGGTACACCGGCACAGTGAGCGCTACTCACCCAAACGGGGATGTCAATCCCAAATAGATCTATTTATAACATTCGCGCTCGCATAATGTAATTCCCAACTACGACTATGCAATTGACAGTTCATGATAATGGGCTCAGTGGGTTATCGCTACTTAGGCAAACACATAACCATTGTATAAAATGTACACTTGCGTCCAGTTTGTAAAACAAGCATGTTATCACCCCAAAGATATAAATCATTTATATAATTGTAAAAATGTGGGGCCATGAACTCACCTTAGCAGGTAGTTCCCAGTTTGATATAAATATCCAAGCAGGTATCGAAACCACACCGTCAAATACCTAAGTAAATACGGTCACGTCTTAGTTTACTTGTTTAAACTAACGACTCTATATATAAACTAAATTTCATTTTAAGTTTATATATATACTGTTATCACTTGTTTTTATATATACTGTTATCACTTGTGTGGTGGTGCCCACGATTAATTTTATTTATCATTTCGTTGTATCTTGAAAACGTGAAATCGTTATTTAATAAATATACTTTATTTATTAAAATCGTTATTAATTAAACCCGTTTATAATCCGAATATATTTATATTCGATTGTCTCGTTAAATGTTTTAATTAATCCCTGGCTCATAAAATACTCTAAAGTATTTTATTTTACAATATAAACACTAGGTAAAAAAAAATATTATTATTTACGTTTTAAACCTTATAGTTTCAAAATGTAATAACTAGACCCTATAATTTACCATTTGTGCATTCCTAGCTTTAAATAAAGAAAAGAAATAGCAATGAGTTTAAAAGAGGTTCATAATTGGCCCTTGAGGTTATAAAAGTAATATTTACACTTTAAACCCTATAGTTTCAAAAATGACAAAATTTGTCCCTCTAGTTTACAAAAAGTATTTTAATACTTTTTATATTCCTCAATAGTCCCTACTGTTTCAGAAATTACAAAAATGGTCCCTCAAGTTATTTTAAATTCGAAAATGGCAATACAAGTCCCTTAAGTTTCGAAAATTTCAAGTTTAGTCCCTACACTTGTAAAATTAGCATTTTAACTCCAAATAAGTCCCAACAAGAGACATTTAACTTATTTTAGTTCCAATAAGCTGCGAAAACAGTTTGGCTTATTAAATAAGCCATTCGAGCTTATTTTAAGCTTAATGGGCCGGTTTGGGCCCATTAAGGTCCAAAATGAGTTTTAAAGGTCCAATCTAGTTTTTATAGTTTCAAAATGGTTCATTAAGCAAATTTGAGTTCAATAAGCTGTTAATAAGCTCAGCGAGCTTATTTTAGCTTATTTTGAGCTCATTGGGCCCGAAAGCCCAATAGCTTTTCTCGAATTTAACCCTTAAGGGTTTATGGGCCTTTCTAGTTTATTTCTAATACTTTATAAGCCCAAATAATCTGTTTTGATTTTCAGCTTATTACCATAAGCAAATAAGCACTTTAAATGGGCCGGTTGGGCCCATTAAGGCCCGATAGGGTTTTTAGCTTATTTGGTTGGGTCCATTAGGGTCCATTAATATTTTTAAGGTTCCTTAAGCACATTTAAGCCTCATAAGCTCTTTAATAAGCTGTCCGAGCTTATTAAGAGCTTATTGGTCCTTACTTTGGCTCGTTAATGGGCTTATTGGCCCATTAAGGATTCGTTTGGTTTCTAATTAGGCCGAAAGCCCTAAGTGAGTTCAATAAGCAATTTTAACCCATTAATAAGCTCGCATGGCTTATAGAATAAGCCATGGCTTATTTTTCACAAGGCACGAAGGCCTGTTGGGCCTGGTTCGGGCCTGTCGAGCCCAATATGGCTCGAAAATAATCCTTAGCTTGCCATATGATTTCCTTAGGTCACGATATGAGTTTATTGCTAGGTTTAGCACTCGTTAATATTTATAACGCGTTAACCATTACATGCAAACGTTAGAATAGCATCTATGTTCATTTCCAAACTATGTTCATGCGTTAAACATAAATGTTTACGTATAGATTTCGAGTTTTATTAATCCTAGCACCACACAAGCTTAACACGACATATATAATCGACATATGAACAATATTCGACACCATGCAAGTTAAATATGACTTACAAAGGATCCTAGCTCGATGGTTTATAGTTTCTAACGCGAGTTCGATCCCTCTTACACCCAAACGTGTAATATAATAAGCTTCAAAGCTTATAACCCTTTCCTCCTAGCTTGTGTAAGCTTCTTAAGGTTACTTGGTGATAAGATCGTTTTAGCCCATCTAGGATCAGTTTTACAGATAATATTGAACACGCAGCGGAATAATAAGAAAGCAATATTATCAAACAAGGTTTTTCATTCAAACGATTCCTATTTACCCCAACCTATAATATGGAGCACTGGGATCAGTATCTGAATGGTCGTCAATCGGTCCATAGAATAGTTCTATGGTGTTTCAAAAAGATAAACTCCTCGTTCCCCTAGATTTTCACTAGTCCAAGCTAAGTGTAAAAACGAAATCCACCCGCAAAGTACAATTAAAGAAGCTAACACTACTTATAACTAATAACTTGTCAACTTTTCTAGCTCCTAACATTATTCAATTAGAGTGATTTGTGCTTTAATTATTAAAGTTAAATTTAGATCGCAATTTAGAAAGCAGTAATAGTTTAAGTGTAAATGATATTTCTAAAGAAATTAGGGGAAAAGAACTAATCACCCACTCGACCAGCATATTACTCGATAGATCCCAGCCGAGTTCGACTTAGGTATATCAGGTTGTAGGACCCCACAGGAGTACTGTTACGCAATTAATAGCATAACTCACCCATTTAGGCCGAATTTCTTAGATTTTACCGCTAAAAAAACAATACTACTCAAAGCATGCAACATCAAAATTAATGATCTCATTGGTGAAGTGAGACTATTCCATGTAGCGACCTTTCTTCTCGGAACGTCCCAGCCTCATCAGCTAAGTGCCCAGGTTTTTGACACCCCACGGAGAATACTTAATCGAAATAATCTACCGACGGCAACCAACAACTTTTGAAGTCTTAAAGCAAGTTATTCTTAGTTCAAAATTATACTTGAGTTAGAAAAAGAAATCTTAACCATTAAATTTTCATTTATTGCTATATACTATACTACCGTCATCATTTACATGACTACAACATCGGCCACGCCTCCGACAAGATGTAGTGACTTAGTCTGATGATGATTTATTATTGATAATACTTACAGATTTATTATCTCACTATGGGCCTTGTTTTGAAGACTGCAACATCGGTTGTGAGCCGGCAAGATGCAGTAAACCTTTATCAGCCCACAGTTTATATTATTTATTTTTTTATTTATTTATTTATTATTTTTTTTTTGCAACATATTTTTCGTAATAGAGAAAATTTCGTTTAGGAAACTCAAGTATAAAGCTGAACTAAGATGAATATTTTCGTTTCCGAAAGAGCTTCTTTTTAGAAAATGTCGGTTTAAAGTTAAAGCAAAATTAAGCACGTTTATTAGTCAGGTTAAGAGCTTCTGGGAGAAAAAGCGACAAGTTACACTTATAAGCTTTTAAGATTTCCAAATAATCCTTGTTTAGCATCCTACTTGTAAATAACACTATCATTTTTCGTTCTTCGCAAATTTAAAATCCTTAATAAAAGGATCCGCGAATGCTTAGCCTAATAAACTTTCGTTTATTAAATGGTTAAGGAAGGGTCAAGCTATGGCTCAATAACTCCTGACCTGAGTCCAAATTTATTCTCATTCTACCCATAAGGTATAGTCAAAACTTTGACAAAACACTTATTTTATTTTTGAATATTTTTAAATTTTTTTCATACTTTTTCATTTTGGGAAATTTAGATGAAAAAACGGATTACGTGACAGACGGACGTTTGCAGGCAACAATCAAATCGAAGAACCCCCCCCCCTACTAGAACTAAACAACGCGTCCATGAAGTTCTTAAAAGGGGTGACCCTAACGTAAATCTAAGCCGTTATTAAGTGTGCCAAAAGATAAAACGTTAGTCGGGGTTATCGAATTTTGGAAACTGATTCTCCCCAAAATGAAAAGCTGAAGAATTGAAACTCTTGTGGATGAAGGGTGAAACTACGAGCACGAGAGTCTTCACAATCTGGGAAATCCTGGACATACAACACAAAGCACACCAAAACTACTGACAAAAACACGGTAATGGAAAAGGTAATGGCCTTCCTCACACAAAAACACTTATTACTACATACTACTACTGATAAGCATGTGGTGCCTCCCACGAAGCGATTGTTTAAGGTCGCTATGCTTGACCCTTCCCCGAATTTATTGGTCCATGAGGAACGTCTGGAGATCCGGGACTACCTCGGTTGGTATACTTCCCCACCAAAGTATAGCTTCAAAAATACGCTGACCAATTTACTTTGAAATTGGCCCGGAGTTTGGGATATCTCGACATGCCATATGGGAAAAACTTGGGTTACTGTGAATGTCCCCTCCAACGAGATTTCCAGCTTGCTAGAGAAAATCTTAATCTATAGTTAAAGAAGAGGACTCGATCACCCGACGTTGAAAACGTGATTTTTGATCTTGGATTCATGGATTCTCTTTGTTCTCTTTATAGATCAAAGAGTTTTCGTAGGCATGATCACGAAGTTTATTAAGTTCGTTGAGCTAAACTTTTCTGTGATCACCCGCGATTTTGATATCAAAGTTTGTATGCTTAAGGGCCCAGTAAGCTTTGTGCTCCAACTCAATCGGTAGATGACATCCTTTCATATACAACTTGTACGGAGTACACCGCATGGGTGTTTTGTAAGCCAGTACGAAGGCTCAAAGAGCGTCATCATTTTGTCCCGACCAAGAGCATACGGTTATCGCCTATGGTCCTTTCAAGAATTCTTATCAAACCACATTGATAGCCTCAACTTGTCCACCTTGTTTTGTGGTGATATGCGGTGGGAGACGATGAGTAACATCCGATTTAAGCAATGCCCTTTTCAAATTGTTCATTGCAAAAATGGTTCCGCCAACACTTATGATTTGTACGTAGTGCAAACCAAAATCTTGGAGAAGAGAGTTTTAAAGAAATTTGCAAAGCAACTCGGTCATCATTGGTGGGGACGCTTTCGCTTCAACCCATTTTTGATAAGTAATCAGACCTCGCCACGAGTATATATTTGTTCCCCTCTTGAAGACGGGAACTGCACCATAAAAATCAATGCCCCACATTTCAAAGATTTCGCAAACTTGGATAAAGTTTTGTTGTCAACTCATCACGTTGCGAAATTTTCCCTTGACGTGACAATGTCACAATCGGTGACAAAGACATGGGCCATCCTGTATATCGTGGGCCAATAAAAATCCTGAATACGAAGATCTTTTTAAGTCGGTGTAATTGGCACCGTATGTCCCCTGATTGGTCCACTGTGGCAGAGCTTTTGAGAATGTCAAAAGCTTCTTGCCCGAAACACAACGCCTAATTATTTTTTAGTCAGCATCAGATTCTTGAATAGAAAGGGGTCGTCCCATAAGTAATGTTTGACATCTTTGAAAAACTTGTTTTTCTGTTGGGACGACATTCCTTTGACAATGAAATTTCCCGCATGGTAGTTTGCGAAATCTGTAAACCATGGGGTACTATCATCACGAAGAGCAACCGATCCAAGAGTCTCGAGTGGAAATGTTTCCGTGTTTTCCTTGTTTCTCGAACACAATTTGGTGAGGGTTCTCAAGTTTGGAGAGATTGTCGGCGCCAAGAATTTTTTTTGCACCTTTTTTGACTCGGATCTCACATCGAATTCTTGGAGCAAAATATACACCGCATTAATCTTGCATAGCATCCTTTTTAGCAAAGAGATACTTTATAGCAGAATGGTCCCGAAGTACACTATGCTCTTGGACAAATACGAGATAATGACGCGAATTCTCGAAGCGTACACTACGGCAAGTAATTCTTTTTCAGTCGTAGTGTAGTGTGCTTGAGCTTCGGTCATTGTTTTGCTGGCATAGTGAATTGGTTGGAAATGCTTGTTTTTTTTTTCGTTGCCCTAGGACTGCCCCCCAATTTGCAAATCCATTGCACACACATTAGTTCGAAGGCAAGTCCCAGTCGGGGAGCAATCCAAAATTGAAGCCTGGTCAATTTTCATATAAGTTTATTAAATGATTCGATACACTCTTTTGAAAGAAAAATGGAGTATCTTTTTCCAAGCAAGTGGGTCCAATTGGACGCAATTTTTAAAAAAGACCTGATGAAACGTCGGTAAAAAACCCGCATGCCCAAGAAAACAACTGGACATTTAGACCCTTTCACAGATAAGTCGGGTGAGGGAGCTTGCTATAATTCAACTTTAGTGCACGATCGACCTCTATTCCCGACTTAGAAATTTTGTGTCCCAAGAACAATGCCTTCCTTAACCATAAAATGGCTTTTCTCCCAATTTAGGGACAAATTGGTGTCTTCAATCGTTTTAAAACATTTTCCACCAAATTGGGATAACATGTAGAGAAAGAATCTCTGAAGACCGAGAAGTCATCCATGACACTACCATTATTTTTTCGATCATATGTCATGGAAGGATTGCCATCATTACATTCGATGAAACGTGCCTGTGCATTGCATAGCCCAAAAGGCATGCGGCATAGGCGAACGTTCCGTTATGGGCAAGTGAATGTTTGTCCAAAACAAGATCCATTCGGGTCAATGGAAATCTGAAAATAACCCGAGAGAGCCATCGAGGAAACAATAGTAAGAGGGTATCCCTTCCCCGCGAGTCCTTTCGAGCATTTGATTCCCATGAAGGGCAATGGAAAATGGTCTTTCCGGGTGGCTTCATTCAACTTTCTGTAGTCAATGCACACTCTCCACCCCGTGACCAATCGAGTTGGTATCAAATCATTATCATCATTCTTGACGACGGTTATGCCACCCTTCTTTGGTACACAGTGTACCGGGCTTACCCATGGACTGTCAGAGATCGGATAAATTAATCTGGCTTCAAGAAGTTTTTCAACC
Source organism: Tanacetum coccineum (assembly GCA_026074375.1). Classification (NCBI taxonomy): domain Eukaryota; kingdom Viridiplantae; phylum Streptophyta; class Magnoliopsida; order Asterales; family Asteraceae; genus Tanacetum; species Tanacetum coccineum. The sequence continues at coordinate 23,641 of BQNB010034632.1, forward strand.
TCTTTTTGATGACGTCGTGGATCTTCGGGTTTTACCCCGACTGTTGACTCTGAACTGTAGAATCGTAGTCCTCTTCCATAAGTGATTTTTGTGAGTACAAAAACTCTGGTCAACAACCCTTGATATCGGAGATTTTTCCAGCGAATGGCTCGCATAGGGACTTTTAAGAACCTTGATAAGAGCTGCATTCCTCTCGTCAACCTTTAAGTTTTTGCAATTATGACGGGCATCATGTCGTCCCCATTTCCAAAAATGCGTATTCAAAATGAGTGCAAGTCCTTAAGGTTTCACACCTCGGGAGGCCATCAATTGAGATTTTAAAACGTTTTTATCTTCTACAACTTTGATGTTCCTTTTCGATTCCGGGCGAATAATCTTTATGATTCGGAAGAGGAGGTAACGGTTTCGACTATTGAGAAGTGCTTTCGAGGACAAGAATGTCACGCCTCCAGGATCAATTAAGATAGCAGTTAATTTCCCGTGAAATTGGCTCGTCATTGATAGCTATAAAAGCATTTGCTTCTTCGAGAAGGAGAAAATCACTATCCCCGAAAGGATTAGTGTTGGTGAAGAATTTGAAACAATTGGATCGTAATCCGGAGAAAGGAGTTATTGTATGCACTGAATCAGAAAAAAACCTAAAACTTCTGAGAGTATTCTCACTTGCCATTCATGACGACGATTCGGTTGCCGTCATAATGATTGTAATAATGCCGTGTATCTCGAAGTTTGGTCAAGATTGAATGTGATGGCCTCTTTGCCAACACGAAGGGTTATTTCACCTTCGTAAACATCTATCAACGCACGACTGGTCTTTAAGAAACTTCTCCCGAGAATTAAAGGTACTCTGGGGTCTGGTTCAAAATCTACGACCACAAAATCTACCGAAAACTGGAACTTTCCCACCATTTAACCGACTTCCCTTTTGGCGATAACTCGATCGTTTTCAGTGATTGAACGGTCCGCTAGCTTTAAGGCGTCATGGCAAGCCGGGGTTATGTTCAGGAAGAGAGAGATCTTTCCAGAACGGAATATGGCATAAGATTAATGCTCGCACCCGAGATCGGCTAAGGCGTGCTTGTATAGAAATCCCAGAAAATTCACTAAGGAATAAAAATCCGGCCGGATTCCAAGTATTTTTCTTTTTTTTTCGGTAACTTGTTTAGGATGACTGCTGAGCAATTCTCGTTCAATGGAGTTCTAGCCATTTCACTCAACTTCTCTTTGTTTCCGATTAAAGTTTTTAGAGTCGAGGCAAATTTTGGCATAAGGGTCAAGGCATCCGTAAAGCTAATTTCGAAACTCAAATCTCTAAAGATTTCGTAGAATTTCTCAATTTGATCGTTAGCTTTTTCACGGTGCCTTTCATCATTTCCCTCTTCTGAAGGAAATCGGAAATTTTATGTATCGTGTGGTTAGGCATCATAGCACTAACAGGATCAAATAACATCCGGGCTCGAAGATTGATTATTAAGAATGGACTTGAACAACCGGAGTGGACGTCATCGGTGTTTCCGTTTTAGTATGAAGCATCGTGTCGCTTGTAACCTCTAATCACGATTCATTACTTTCGAAGAAGAAATGAAGTAAAAGGAATCTGCGGGTCCTTGATATGCAACAACCACTTCGGTGGGTGAATCTTTCAAATCAGTCCTTCGGGTTAGTAATGGTGTTACCCAGGAGAGTTCCCGAACCTAAAGTGGAGGCGGTATTACAAGTCACGAACTTGGAAAGCATGTCCGTATACATTGTCCATTTGGTTTTGCAAGGTTTTGGCCTTGTTTTTGCTTATTCCTCAGAACTGCATCATTATCCTTCGACGTAGTTTGTCAAAATCAGTTTTGGACACACCATGTTCTGAGGAACAGGAGCTTTTTGGTAAGCTGGAGTTGATTAACATGGGAACGGGGAAAATTTGGCTTTGGTTTGAAATTGTTTCCCTCGGTTTGATTGTTAATTGTTTCCTCCGATTGAAATTGGCTTCGATTATTTCTTGATGGTTTTTGTGGAACTGAGGAAAAACCGGAGGTCGAATTTGATTTGCAACCATCTAGTCGGTACTGGTATTTCTTGGTTGAAATTTGCCGCATAACGGATTGTGACACAATACTCTTGTATATGTACACGATAAATGTTGCCATCGGTGGCTATACAATTTTGGTAAGAATGACCACCCCTCAAGTTACACAACTTTGCTCAACCGCTTTTACGGGAGCTGGGGTTTAGTTTTTCTTATCGAGAATCAATGCTCTAACCATATCTTTAAGTTCAGCAACATCGGGTGAAACTGTTGGGGTAGAAGAGCTCGTACTCACTTTGGCAACGACTACCTTGCTTCGTGATTGACGAACTTTGGATTTGCTCTCGATGATTTTATAGGCATTCTCAGAGGCATTTTAAAATCCAAAAAGTTACCACCCGGCACGGAGTTCATGAATCTTGATCATTCGAATTTAGTGCAATATAGAATGTTATCGAGTTGGATGCAAATTCAGAAAACCCATGATGCGGGCATACCCCTAAGAAGATCATTGAATCGGTCCATGCCTCCGTAAATGTTCACATACAATTTTTTGTAATCTCGTGATTTCATTACGAATAATTTGTTGTTTTAGAGGGAGGGAATAATTTGTTAATGAATTTTGAAAAAGATCATCCAGTAAGAATCGATCGAGGGGGCTCCTTTTTTCAAGCAAGCCAAATCCGTTTGCTCTCTCTCGAGGGAAAAGGGAAAAGCATAAGCTTAAACACCGACTACCGGGACGTTCGGAACTTAATCGTAGAGTGATCTTGTTGAAATATCGATGGGAGTTGTGTTAGTCTTTCTTATTATCATGTCCAAAAAATTGCTTGTTTTGAACAAGATTAAGTAGACCATGCTTGATCTCAAAGTTGTTCGCGGTAATCTCGGGAACAACGATCGCATCCACGTAACCCTCGTGGTGCTTCCATGTAATTGCGCCATAAGTTTGATTATCGTCCCATCGTAAACTATGGAGGAATTGAAAGTTTCTTGATTGTTATTTGGTTTCTCAAGATTTGGTGATTCAACAGAAGTTTGTCGGACTTGTTGTTGTAGACGTTTACGGGCTTGAGAACGAGTGCGCATGCCCAAAATAAAAATATAAAAAGAAATGTACACAATTTTTTTTTGGTTTTTTTAAATAATTTATTCACAATGTATTTTAACGGACAATGAGGTATGACAACTTCAACCAAATAATCTACTTACTTCACGGTAGCTCTCAAAAAGATAAACGCACAAGCGAGCGGAGGAGTAGGAAAGCGCGAAGCTTATTTCTCCTTTCGGGTCGTAGTTCCTAGGAACAACCCTCCTTATACCCACTTTTATAGTTTTGTAATCAAATCGAGGTGAGCCGTACGACGTCGTAAGTCGACACAAATGACAAGTTTTTTAAATCTTTTGTTCGAGTTGGGAACCAACAAAGTTTTCAACCGAAGTTATTCTGATAATACCTCAATTGAGAATATTATATTTTTGGTATTTTATCATTTGTGATTTTATTCTGATTAAGACAAAGTTTTTATTATGTTTTGGTTTTTCTTTATGTTTTTATATGAAAATTATATTAATAAAAGAAAATGAAAAAATATTTTTGTACTTTTTTTATAATTATATAGAAGAAAATTATTCCACAGATTCAAACACAAATGGCAAACGAACGATAATCGTTTTTCACGCTCCCCCGGCAAATGCGGCGCCAAAAATTGATCTCAATAATATATATATATATCAAAATAAATATATATATAAACCTATATAGAAATAGATATTATATAGATATAATATATATAATATAAGCAAACGAATCAAGCCAATACATTTAGCCAAGGTTTGGTCAAGAGATCACAAAATAAAATATACACTTAACCGGAAGTATGATTCCCGGGTCGTTATGTCCCAACGAGGCTTGAATGGAAAATCGAATGACGGATTGACGATATATGCTTGAATGAGAAAGAGTTTGGATTTTGTTTTTCTAATTAAAATGCAAAAACGATTAAGAAAAACCTAAAAACGAAAGCTAGAACGATTTAATTCTAAAACGTAGACGTAAATATAAAAAACGCGAGGGCTAAAAACCTAAATTTTGCAAATTAAACCCTTGAACAAATTTAAAAGATAAAATAGATTCTAAATGACAAATAACGAAGTTTAAAAAAATCTAGACTAAAAACGGAGGTCGTTTGACCCAAAAACGAGTCAAAACAAAAACCGGGTCAAAAATCGTTCTTTAGAAATTAAATCTTTTTAAAAATTAACCCTACCGAAGTTTTAATATTTTTCCTACAAAATATATGAAAAAAGAAAATTTTAAAAAAAAGTTTATATTTTTCTGATTAATATTTTATTTTTTATGATTTTTTTAAGTTTTTAAACAAAATAAATTATAAAAAATTCTAAACGTTTACAGAAAATTCTATAAAAATTACACAAAATAGCTAAAAGAATGTAGATCCTATGAAAAATATAAAAACTTACACACAGCTTAATCAAAAAAGCTATAGAATAGCAAAAAGTGGGCTGTAAGCTTAAAGCCCCAAAATACCCTTAAAATAATAAACATAACAAACCTCAACCGGATGAGCTATTGTAGCACACCGGTAGAGTGTTGGTTTATAATGGGGGGGGGTGGGGAGGTTGAGGCTTGGATGAGTGTTCAGGGGGTTCGAGCCCTAGCTCACCCCTGACTTCCAAGTTTCCCCTTTATTTTTTTTTTCAATTTTTTTTACAAACATATAAAACACATAAGAATAAGCATTTTACTCAACTATGTCTTTTTATGAAAAGCAATAAATAAGCTTGAAACAGCTTAAACAAACAGACAGATTGCTTATGTGAGCTAAATGGCTTATTTTTTTTCCTTTTTTTTTCTTTTGATTTACAAGAGCTACAAAATGCAAATAAGCTATGAAAGCTAACACTAACAAGCTAATGCAGGATTAAAACAAGCAAAAAGAAAGAAAAATAAGCTTAAACAAGCTTGAATAAGCTACTGTCCTACAAGGGCACAAATGCTTTTCTTATCTTGGCTTTTTAAACACAATAAGCTACTCAAATGAACAAATAAGCAACCACAGGTTAATAAGCGCATCTATTAAGCAATTTACAACAAAAAGCAACAGTGAAAAAGTAACAAATAAGCCAGGAGGTGGCTTATTTAAATTGAGAATCATGCACCAGGGGGCAAACTGCATATCCAAACATACCCTTAAGGGCGCATAGGGGCTTATTTTTAAGCTCTCAAAGGGTCCCCTGTGGGAAAATGGGCCCACAACTTAAAAGTATGGCCAAAAAGCTGCAATAAGCTGCAAAGGCTTTAGGCTTTGAAACACAAATAAGCAGATAGAGAGCTGAATGAAAAGTGGTTATGAGCACTGGTGTTGTAAAACAAATTTATATACTTATAGTATTAATCTCGTAAGAATTCTTTCCAAAATACTTCTCAACCAAGAGAAATATAAGGTAAAAATCTCACAAAAGAGAACACAAATTTCGTATATTTTTATCCGGGAAGTATTGTACAACTCGGGTCGTGTCCCAACGAAATCGTGACTTGAGAATTTAAGAAAGATTCGATTCGAGTTTAAATTAAAGGATATTTGATTTGTTGATTACACTACAAATGTAATAGCAAGAATTGAAAAACAATTAACTAGCACGAACATTAAATGCACAAATCGAATTAAACGCGAGCTAAAACTGAAATTTAAAAACTAAAGCACGACTTTTAACAAAATTTATACTAAAAATCACAATTTAAAATGAAAATTTTTAGGAAAGAAGAAATAAAATTTTTTTTTATGTATTTTTGTATTTATTATGATTTTTCTAAGGATTTAATGATTATCAAAATAAACTTTTTCTAAAAAATAAACACTTAAAATTTTTCTTTTTATTTTGTAAAAAATCGCTAGATTTAAAATGAAAATTAATGCACAAAAGAATTTTAATTTTTTCAACTATTTTGTCTATTTTTATTGAATTTTCTCAGAAAAAGAATTGACTAAATTCTATTTAATTCCTAGAAAATACCAATTAACAATTAACTGAAAAAATAATAGAAAAAATGATTTTTAGAAACTACAAAGGATCTAAAGTTATAAAAAATAAAACCCTAATTCTACTAACTATTGTACTCTAATTTGATCAATTAAAAGATAAACCCTAATTTATTAAAACTAAAATTTAAAAATATTAAACTTTTTATTATACTAAGAAAGACAGGGTAGGAATTGACAGAGAGGAAACTAAAGGGTAGGCGGGTGAACTTGAGTAAATTTACACAGCAGTTAAAACGATTGACCTTGAACTTTAAGAGAAATACCAAAGAGACCCTACGAATTTGGCTTATTTAGCTTATTGAAAAATTGAGAATGAGCAAAAACTTTAACTGAACAAAGTTTGACAAAACCAGCTTAGATTTTTAACAACTACTTTTAACAAAAAGCAACATTCAAACTTTAGACCAAAGAATAAGCTAGAAAATAAGCTACAAGTATGCTGTCACAGAAAGTAGAGTTTGACTAGATTTTTGGATTTTTGCTTATTGAGAGCTTAATACTTGATGAAAACTAAAACTAAAAGAAGCTTATTGAAGCTTAAGATGTGCTTTAAGAAGATTTGAACTGAAATTAACCTATGCTTAACAAATCTAAAAAGAAAATTATAGGATTAAAACTTGGCCAAAGTTTTGATGAACAGTTTTTTTTTAGGCTTTTTTAATCTTATAAGCAATCAGCTATTTTTAGACCTTAGTGGCTGAGATTTAGGATAAAATAAGCCTACCTAGTAGAAGTGAGTTTCATTGTAGGGTTAAAAGGATTTATGCAACATCTGAACTTCTACAAGGAAATGAGAAAGAATTCAAAGTGAAAATTGATAAAATGAATGCTAAAAATGAAGTGTGCTTGCTGGTGCACTTTGCAGCTGATGCAATGTGCAATGCTCAAAGATATAGGAAAGACTTTTAAAGCTATCTTGCAACTAAATGATTCTAAGTGAACACTCAACAACCCTTGGACTCCTAGAATACAATTTTAGAATCCTAAAAACTAAACCTAGTTACAGTGTGAAAAGTGCCCTGGTGCTAGGCAATGGATTTTTACACTCAAAATTTTTTATAAAACTAACTAAACTTTAAAAATCTGATTTTAATACAGGTTTATAACCTAACTCAACTATTTGAGAAACTTTGACAAAGTAGAATTGACTTTAACAATCAAAATAAGCTAATACCAAACACGTCTTTTAGAAAAAACTGCAAAACGAAATTGCACTTCAATTCTATATAAAAGCTAAATAAACCTGAACTTATTATCTACTCTTATTTGTAATGATTAATAGGCTTAATTTGAGCTATAAGAAGCCTAGCTTATTTATGAAAAAAACTAGTTTCTCTATGAAGCTTAACCTACTAGTGCTTATGACAGATTTAAAAATGAAAGATATATTGATAACCAAACTATCAAAACTCAAATCAGAATGAGAAAAAACACTAATCAAGCTTATGCAATCATTTATGAACTCATATGAAAAGCTAATAAGCAAATGATGTACTGAAATTAAGCTGTAATGAAATGAAAATGATGAAACCTTTATTTTGTAGTCTCAGCACAAGAGCCACTCTAGTAGAGTGAGTGGCTCAAATTGTTATCCTAAGTGACTTCCCCTACAGTCTCTAAAACCAGAGCAAAAAGCTCTATAAGCTAGAAGAGCTATTTCTCCTTGTGAACCTCCAACTTGAGACTTATGAGAAATCAAGTTATCATTTTAAAATTGTTAAATGAATTAAACTATTAAAATGAAAGCTTAAACAATAGAATAGGAACTAGAGTTGAGCTTATTAAAATCAATAAGCTCCAATTAGCTTATTTTTGAATCTTATATTTATCCAAAACGTATTTGAATTGAAATCAAAGACAAACATACTTGTAAACTGAATTATATTGTTGAATTGATGAAGTACAATAGAAAAGGAACATAGTACAAGTGATTTAAACTGAAATCTAAAATGTTTGAACAAAATGCTTAAATTTTAAGAAATTACAAAGTAGAATTTTTAAGACTAAAAATAACAACAGAAAAATGAAGTCCTAGCCTTCTATTATAGAGGTAGGGGTGAAAAGAGGGAAAGGATTCTAAGTGTGCTATCCCTTTAAATCTCTCCCATTGATCTTTTTGTAAGTGAATTTGAGCCGTTTGGATGGTTTTATGGATGTTGGTTAATGGCCATAAGGGGCTGGCCACTTTTGGCTTTTATAGGGGAAGTGTATGAACCGAGTTTTATAAGAAAAAGGGAGGCGGGTTGTGAAAAACGGGATTTGGTTTGAGTACTGTTTGGGCGGGAAAGTTGGTTAAGTCTGTTGGAGGATTTGCGAGAAAGCCGCTATTTGTTTGAATCTTTGGAGAGTTGGCATAACTAGTCCCTGTGAATGCCCCGAACTTTTGTAGTGTAAATAGGTTTCAAACTTTACAGCTTTGGCCCTTGTGTTTGATATTTGTTATTTCTTCTTTGTAAAACACTTTCTTCACTTAGCAACCTTTGTCCCCTTGATAAATCTTCAAAACAAGCCTTCAAACTTTGAGAACTTGTCACTTTTAGTCCTTTTGATTTTATCTTGGGTCTTTGACTTCTTTGTTACTTTCTTTGACTGAGTTTGACTGTGTCGGGCTGATCCGGCTGATTTCTTTGTCTTGCTCTTGACTCTTTGTCTTTTTCCCGTTTCTTGTCGGTTTTTGATCGTTTTGCTATCTTTTTGTCTTTCAATCCTTTCCTGCACAATTGGACACAAAAAAAAAAAAAAAGGCACACCTTTTCTATTCTTTTGGCATTTAACAACCTGGCTTTTATTTGGCAAAATCCCGGGTAAATTAGTATAAGCAATTAAGCAAATATCAAAATTCCCCAAACTAAAGGGATTGCCCGTGTCCTCGGCGCAATGGTTTATGAAGTGTACACTTTGTAAACTATCAATTCCCAAAAGCCCTTGTTTTAGAAACCTTTTATAATCACCTTTTAAAAAATCCCAACGTTTCACTATTCCTCATCATTTATTCTTATGGAAACACATAAATGCAAATCATTGCAAGTTTGCAACTTTTAGCTCATCTAAATAGGCTACTACTCCCGATTAATATAGCACAAAAGAGTGAAAATTCGTCATCCTTGACTTTTCACTAGACTAAACAAAAGCTAATAAACAAGGATCATGTGCAATATAAATCCAAATGATTAACTCTTATACTTATAACTTGATGAACTTTTTTCACTCCCGGGAATAAATAATGATTAAAGAATATGAGGACTCTTTTAACTCAACCATAGATCAATTAATCTTCCATAAGTGAAATTCATCTAAGTCCTTACAAATAAGCCCTTGTTAAGCTCAATGTAAATAACATAGAAAACCTCGACTCAAAGCTAAAATAGATTTAGTAAACAAAACTTATAAATTGATTTGAGAAAATGAAAATTTTTAACCATTCTTTTTTTTTTATTTATTCAGTACTATAAATTAAATTTTTCTTGCAATATTAATGTTGTGCTTAGTTCGAAGCCCCCTACTTAGGGCCTTTCTCCCCAAAATAGGAATAAATCCAAGCAACAACCCGGTGTTCTTAGTAGGTCGAACCCCCACCACCGCTGCAAATGTTTGTTGGGTAATCCGCGACAAACACCTTTTCCTACAAGCATAGAACCAAAGTTCCTTTAGTTGCAATCATCACCTAGGCCGCGCTCCCTATTGAGAAGCCTACGAACCTAGATCTTACGGTACATAGTTTTAAAAAAAATCCTTAGTTTGGCGACCCCATCCGAGTCTTTCCTCTTCTCAACATGGAACTCCATCGATTAAAAAACTACATATAGCTTTTGTTAATTCTATTTTTTTTTTCCGAATGCTTCATTTGGCACGAAAAAATAATGCGTTTGTGGCATTAGAAATGCTTTTTTTGTCATACTTTTTTTATAATTATATCCCTTTTTGATAATGTGAAAAAATCATTTAGAAGAAGCAACTTATAAATTTTGAAACCAAAAATCCTGTACTTACATATTTAAAATGAATTCTTTTCAAAATGGAAGACTTTTTTCTAAAGACATTTGTTTGACTTAGCTAAGATTAAAAGAGCACGTATGATTAATGTGTTAAGAGCTTGTGGGAGTAAAAAAGACACAAATCATTCATATAAGCTTTAGGTTTTTGCTTAAACAAATACACTTATATTTAAAACTACATCATTTCTTGTTCTTACACATTTAAAATCCAAAGCAATAGGATTTTGTGAAAGCTTTGGCCCCTACAAAAGGTAGGTTAAAGAGACTAGCTAACGGGGGGGAAGGGGAGGGTGTGCGGGTAAATAGAAAAACGGCGCATTTTTCAACCCGTTAAATCAAAAAAAAACAAAAACTCCTATTACACACCAACGACTACCAAAAAGTAGGTGTTTTTTTCTCGAAACTTAACTTCTTTTAGCTTTTCCCTTGTAAAGCAAAAATTTCAAAATTTCTCAACTTTTTTTACTCAAAAAGGAATTCGAAAAAGATTCAAAACAAGGTTGCGTGAAGTGCAAGTCAACATCGAATATATCCTACCCCAAACTAAAAAAGTACACTTTGTCCACAAGAGTTTTTTTTTTTTTTTTTATAAAAATAAGGTCAAAAGGTAATCTTTTAAACAAAAATATCTAAGGTCTGCCAAAAGAATAGATGTTTAGTTCGATAAAGAACAAGGATAAGAGATTAGAGTTTTCCCATTTATGAAGAGAAGATTGGAGACCATCGATGGAAATTGTAGGAATTGCTTTGTCCTTCCACAATATTGAACCATGAAGCTTCCAAAATCCGGAAAACCTAGACAAAAATCACAAACAACCAACATAGAAAATTGACAAAGAAAAAACAAGCATCCCTCTTTTTTTTACATGATCAAGCTTCAAAAGACATCTTAAAAAACGGCTTAGTTTTTGTTAACCGAGTAACAAGCTAAACTCGCCGCCCCTGAATTAAATTTGTACCTGGGGAAGTCAAAGAAAATAGAAAAATGAAAAGAAAAATAAAAAGAGATACAGCATGGGGTGCCTCATCCCACGAAGCGCTTGTTTATATAGAGTCCCCTCGCTTGACTCTTTTTATCCCCAAAACAGGTAATCTTATGGTGGTAATAAGCAATGGTGAAAGAAATTCTAAAGAGGTAAGAAACCTCCCCAAACTAGGTATGAAAATATACGCAAAACATTTTGGATTCCGGTTCAACAAACTTTTTAGGAAAAGATTTTTAAGATTGAAAATTTAACCCGAAAAATGCTTTAGGAACATGAAAGATTCAATTAAGGGGGGGGTGGAAGTGGGTCAAAAACATCAAGAGTCAAAAGAGCTTTAGATGGTGCTAACTCTTTTGAACTCTTGTCCTTAAAAGCATCTTTCTCAAAATGAGAAATCCCTGGGTCAAAAATCTTTCCCTGAATGTTCATAGTTGAATAATCATATCCACAAGATTAAAATCCTCATAAAACACATAATCACTCCCGACATAAGAGGTATTCTCAAAATGGTTAAGTATTTCAATGTCGGGATGAAAAACTTGTAACTCTTTCTTTTTCTCAGGCTCAATTTTTGTTTCAAAAACCTCTTTTGTCTTACTTTTAAAAGATTCAACCTTTTTATCATTCATTTTAAAGAAATTGTCCCATACTTCAAGTTAAAACCAACTAGGAAGAGCAAATTCCTCTTCCTTATCACAAGGAAATCCCAAAACACTTTTCAGCTATCATTTTAAAAAACTTCAATGATTAACCTCAACATTATCTTTTTACAATAAAAACCTCACTGTTGCCCAGTTTTCTTACACAATTCCACTTTGGGCAAAGAAAGACACAATGGGTTTTTACATCAAACTTTAGGAGAAATTAATGCAGAGATGGCCTCATTAGAAATGGATTTCCTCTCCATTTTCAAAAAGATGGTTCAAAAAACTCTTAAAAGTTTCCTCTTCTTTTAAGAATGGAGACTCGTCATTTCTAGATGTAAAGTCATCTTGTTTCATCTCAAAGATAGGGGTTTGAGAAAAAGTCCCTTGAAGCTTTGGAAAAATCATCACAAGAAAGAAAATCACAATCATTTCAATTTTGGACTCTCTTAGGATTTGGAAATGGAGAATCTCTTTGATTAATTCTATTGTTTGGAATAGAATTAAGATCCTCATATCCCCATTGGTGAAAGAGTCCCTCAAAATTATCGTTTGGAAAAATGTGTGAAAATTGTCACTTGTATAGAACTTTTTTCGGAAATGAATAACTCTTCCTTGGCTAGGATTTTACGCAAACTTATCCTAAAATTGCAAAACAATCCCTATCTTCTAGCAACTGGTCAGAAATATTCCCTTAAGTTCTTCCTTTTGTTTAATAATATCCCCATGAAGAGATTCAAGTCATCCAACAATAGGCAGATGTTTCGGAATCATGCATTACTTTTTCAGGTTCACAAACATCTTTCTGACCCGGTCATCATTAAGCAAATCCATCATAATGGATTGACATCATTAATCTGACTACCATCCGGTTAAAAAAACTATTCTTTCCAAACCATCCCTTATCCCACTATACTCTTCCCGTGAACATCAATTAAGAACCCTTCAGTTCTTAAGAAAGGACTACTCAAGTATCAAATGGAAACGACGAGGGGGTCAGCAACAAAGTCCCTAGAAATACAATATCGACCGGAAAAATAGAATTTTTCCGACCTTAAACGATCACATTTTCACGGCTATCCCAAAGGTTTAAGGGAAATTGTTCGGTCGGCAAAATTCTAGAACTCATGTCTAGTACTAATAAGGTCAGGAAGTCCAAGTTTTTCCAAAATAAAAAGGGCATGAGAATAAAACTAATGTGCACCTAGGATCCGCTAGAGCCAAGTGATAATCAGATACTCCCCAAAAACCACAAGGAATGAGAAATCGACCCGGAGTCAACCAAGCTTTTCGGGAGAGCTTTTTAGGTGAGAATACCGCTGTAACAGAATTAGCATTTCATGGTGTCATTTGCTCATTTCAATCAACCTTGTCTTTGTTTGTCATGCAAGCTTTTTAACATCTTCTGGTACGTTAGGCATTAAAAATCAAAAGCATTCTGCCAAAGTAATGTCCCACAATGAAATCTTTTTGAACATTTCCCAAAACTTTTGGATTTGCACTTTATCATTTGAATCTTTCTTTTCACGCTCTACCCTAGAAGGATATGGAAGACGGGTCTCTTTAGAAGATTCTTTTGATGATGGAGAATTATCAACTTGAGCAGAAGAAAGCTCAGGAGAAATTTGACTGCTCCACACGGTTTAAAACCCGATCTTGTAGAATTATGGATAACGCGGAAGTGTTGGATGTCTTATGGTGCTCTTGTAGCACCTATATTCCTTGTCACCTCGGTTACCTTTTTCAGTCAAAGGTTCATTCTCATCATAAAAGAGGTGGTGGAAATTGGTGAACCGGTGTATAAGAAATTCCGCTTCGTAGTCGTAATGGCTCGAACCTCACCCCTTGGGTATGTGATAGGAATTGCTGGGCAAAGTGGGTATGTACCATATAAAGAATAATGTTGAATGCTTGACTTTGAATTTTGATAAGAAACCACGTCAACATGTTATGCAAATGTTTTGGAAAGTCAATTTTTGTTGAATACAGAAACAGATTATGTGAGTGTTTCAACTCATTCTTGAATTCACCTTTTAAAAAGAGTTATTTGGTTTTGTAAAGTAGCTTGAACTTCACTCCCTAATCGCAGCTTTCAAAATTGGTAATAAGAAATTTCTCCATAGCCTGCATAACTACCCTCAGGTTTGTTTTCTTAAATTAATCCATGTGATTAGCAACACATTTGAGAATTTTGTGGTGGGCTTTGGTAAAAGAGTAACATTATGATGAGGGAGTATTTCCCTTGATTTGGATGTTTTTACTATGGTTAGAAGAAAAACCAGGTGGGTGAGTATGGTTTGCAAAGTTGGGAGGAACGGACCTCGTATTTTCCATTTTGAACAGAAATTACCAAACCGAAGCGGTTTGGTTGAAATTGTTGAAATTATCATTATAAACCGTGGCATTCTAACCACTCTCTAGTCATTGGGCACATATTAACACTATGATTGTTACCACAAGTGGTACACCTTTCCCCTCAACCGGCTTTGATCTAATGAACGGGAGTAGGCACAAAAGCTTTCATCATGTTATTCATCGCATTCATTACGATCCTAAAGGTCCAAAAGTCATCTTAATCCCTAATTGCCTTGCTGCCATTTTGTTGAAACCAAAGTTAAATGATGAATTAGAAGAAGTAGGAGCATATTCTGTCAACTCCCCTCGCAATCACGGCGTTCCGTGAGCTTCCCTAACCCTGCTAGGCTTTGTTTCACTATGATTTTGTAGGCCCTTCGTTTGGACTTTTTTGTAGAGAAAATTGCCTCCGCAGTAGAAAAAGAGAATCTTGATCATTAAACTCAAAGAAATATAGAATGTATCTAATATTGGTGCATTAGTGAAAAACCATGGTGAGGACACTTCCTAAGAATTTCCCATTAAAACGCTCGCCAAGCATCGTGAAAAAGAATCCTTGATCAAATTTTACGAAAATTCTAACATATGCGTTCCGAAGATTGGTGGTCAGTTTTGAAGGTGGGAAAAAGAATTTATGAACTATAAACTAAGTCATACCCATGTGGAGACGAAATAGAATCTGGGGGTATCATTTTCTAGCCATGTCTTGGCTACCGCCATCAAGTGAAAAAGGAAAGAAGAAGAAGTTTGATGGTATAGATTGTTAGGTACATCCGGGTACCTTTGATTGTATCGTAATTGCTCTCGAAATGACGGATAGAGCATGAGGCTCCTCATCATAAACTCCTTCGAAAAATTCGGTTTTGAAACCAAATAATGAGGGAGGATTTTTTAAAAAAGTTCAAAGTTTTTAGCATTTATGATAGGCACTAACTAAAGCACTTTCAAAACCCACCCGGGGAAGCCTTGGAGTTGCTCGTTCCATAGTTCGTCGGTCGGCCATTGGAGATCGGATACCAAATTGAGAGGGATTTGCATCCTTGTTCGTGTCCGAGGATCGTCGACTAATACGCTTCTTGAAATAGTATATTCCAGAGGATGAGCGAGTGGCGCATGGCCACTAGAGAAAAATAAGAGAGAATAATTTGAATTATGCAAACTTTATTTTTTGGGGAGAAATTAAATTTTTTTAGTTTTTAATAAGAATGAAAACAAATATTCTATTTTGGTAATCGATATTCACATAGCATCACGAAAGATCTCTAAGAATACTCACAAGTGAGTACGGAAAAGCTTAGCGAAGCCGCAATGACTGCATAGAAAATAGAGCTAATCACTTTCCTTAAACTCACCATAGATAGTTTGTAAAAACATAAAGGTCCGTTCGAACCTCTCAAGGTACTTTCACGATTTTGTTTTGTTTGTTAATTGGAATTGTTAAAGATGGATAGCTAGTATCCAAATGTTATTAAAAATTTTTTTTTACTCATTCGATAGGAAATCTAATTATGAACTTTTTAATATTTGTAGAAAAATAAGCAAAATAACTTCCAATGGAAGGATCTTCAAAACTCTACTTCGACGAATACTCTTCAATAATCGTTCACGAATTCCCCGGCAACGGCGCCAAAATTTGGTGTGGTAAAACAAATTTATATACTTATAGTATTATTAATCTCGTAAGAATTCTTTCCAAAATACTTCTCAACCAAGAGAAATATAAGGTAAAAATCTCACAAAAGAAAACACAATTCGTATATTTTTTAATTCCGGTAAGTTATTGGTACAACTCGGGTCGTGTCCCCAACGAAATCTGTACTTTAGAAATCAAGAATGATTCGGAATCGAGAAATAGAATAGTAAAAGGATATATTGTATTTGATTGATTACACTACAAATGTAAAAAGCAGGGAAGAATTGAAAAACAATTAACTAGCACTAACATTAAATGCACAAAATCGAATTAAACGCTAGCTAAAACTGAATGATTTAAAAACTAAAGCACGACTTTTAACAAAATGTTTATACTTAAAAAATCACAAATTTAATAAAATGAAAAAATTTAGAAAAAGAATTAGAAATTTTTTATGTATTTTTGAATTATTATTTATGATTTTGGGTCTAAGATTTATGAATATCAAAAATAAACTTTTTCTAAAAATTAACACTAAAAATTTTTCTTTTATTTTTAAAAAAATACAGATTTAAAATGAAAAAATAATGCAAAAAGAATTTTAATTTTTCAACTATTTTTCTAATTTTTATGAATTTCCTAAAGAAAAAAAATTGAACTAAAATTCTAATTTTAAATTCCTAGAAAATACAAATTTAACTGAAAAATATAGAAAAATGATTTTTAGAAACTACAAAGGTGCAGAAAGTTATAAAAAATAAAAGCCCTAATTTCTACTAACTAATTGTACTCTAATTTGATCAATTAAAAGATAAACCCTAATTTATTAAAACTAAAATTTAAAAATATTAAAACTTTTTTATTATACTAAAAAGACAGGGTAGGGAATTGACGAGAGGAATAACTCTAAAGTGTAGGCGGGTGAAACATGAGTAAAATTACAAAGCAGATTAAGATCGGATTAACCCCTAATCTTTAATGAAATACCAAAGAGCACCCTACGAATTTTGGCTTATTTAGCTTATTAAAAATTGAGAATGAGCAAAAACCTAAAACTAACAAAGTTGACAACCCAGCTTATTTTTAAACAACTTTAAAAACAAAACAATTTCAACTTTTAGACCAAAGAATTAACTGAAAAAAAAGCAACTAGGTTGCTGTCACAGGTAAGTAGAGTTTTAACAAGTATTTATTTGATTTATGCTTAATGAAACTTAATACTTGATGAAAATAGAACTAAAAGAGAGCTTATTGTAGCTTAAGAATGTGGTCGATTAAGAAGATTGAACTGAAATTTAACCTATGGCTTAACAAATATAGAAAGAAAATTTTAAGATGAAAACTTCAAGTTTTGATTAAACTGTTTTTTAGCTTTTTTTCTATAAGCTAACAAGCTTATTTTATTTTTTAGACCTTAGGGTCTGAGATTACAGAAAAATAAGCTACTCTAGTAGATGAGTTTCATTTAGGTAAAAGGAATTATGAAACTTCTACAAGGAAATGAAAAGAATTCAAATTGAAATTGATAAATATTGAATGCCAAAAAAAAAAATGAGAGTTGCTTGCTGGAGCACTTTTGTCAGTTAGCAATGTGCAATGCACAAAGATGTAGGAAAGAAATTTTAAAGCTATCTTGCAACTAAAAGATTCTAAGTGAACACTCAACAACCATGGACTCTAGAATACTTTTTAGAACCTAAAAACTAAACCTATTACAGTGTGAAAATGGTGCCCGTGTGCTGCAATGAGTTTTACCACTCTATTTTTGTATAAACTAACTTTAACTTCTAAAAACGGATTAATACTAATTTTAAAACCTAACTCAACTATTTTGAGAAACTTTGACAAAGTAAGTTTGACTTGTTAACAATCACAATTAATCTAATACAACACTCTTTTTAGAAAAACTGTCAAAAAGAAATTTGCACTTCAATTCTATATAAATAGCTAAGTAAAACATAACATTTTTATCTACACTTATTTTGTAATGGATAATGAGAGCTATATTAGCTATAGAAGAAGCCTAAGCTTAATTAAGAAAAAAACTAGATTCCACTCTAGGAATTTTAAACCAACTACACATAAATGACAAGATTATTTTTAAAAATGATAAGATCTATTGATAACTAAAAACTATCAAAACTCAAATCAGAATGAGAAAAACACTAATCAAGCCTTATGGCAAACATTTAGCACATCACTATGAAAATCTAATAAGCAAAAGATAATAACTGACAGTAAAACTGTAATGAAATTGAAATGATGGAAACCTTTATTTTTGTAGTCACACACCAAGAGCCACCTAGTAGAGTGAGTGGCTCAAATTGTTATCCTAAAGACTTCCAAAGATCTCTAAACCCAAGCAAAAAGCTCAATAATCAAGAATGAGCTTATGATCTCCTTGTGAACCTCCAACTTGAGACTTATGAATTCAAGTTATCATTTTAAGTTGTAAATGAATTAAACTATTTAAATGAAAGCTTAAACAATAGAATTGGACTAAAGTTGAGCTTATTAAAAGCAATAAGCTCAAATGAGCTTATTTGGAGCTTATTTGATCAAAAACGTATTGGAATTGAAATCCAAAAGAACAAACAAGAACTTGATAAACTGAATTATATTGTTTGAATTGATGAAGTACAAATAGAAAAGGAAACAGAGTTACAGTGATCTTAAAAGCTGAACATCTAAAATGTTTGTGAACAAAATGCTTAAATTTAGAGAAACTGTACAAAGTAAATTTATTTTAAGCCAAACAATAACAACAGAAAAAGAAGTCCTAGCCTTGCATTTTATAGATGGAGGGGTGAAAGAGAAGGGGGGCGGGACAAAGGAGTTCTAGGGCTTCCTTTAAATCTCATCCATTGATTTCATTTAGGAAGTGAATTTGAGCCGTTTGAATGTGATTTTTATTGAGTGTTATTGCCAATCGGTGCTTGCCAACGTGGGTGGCTTGGCTTGGTGATTGGGGAGAGTGTAGGAACGAGATTTATAAGAGAAAAGGGAGCGGGGTTGTGAAAAACGGGATTTGGGTTTGTGTAACTTTTGGGCGGGAAAGTTGGTTAAGTTTGTTGGAGGAGTTGCGAGAAAGCCGCTTTCTGTTTGAATCTTTGGAGAGTTGGCATAACTAGTCCCTGTGAATGCCCCGAACTTTTGTATTTGTAAAATAAGGTTTCAAAGCATTACAGCTTTGTCCCTTGTAGTTTGATATTTGTTATTTTCTTTCTTTGTAAAACACATTCTTCACAGCAACTTTGTCCCTATGACTCAAAACTTACAAAACAAGCCTTCAAAACTTTGAGAACTTGTCACTTTTAGACCTTTTTGAATTTATCTTGGGTCTATTGACTTCTTTGGTTACTTCTTTGACTGCTGTTTGAAAGAACTGTGTCGAGCGGCTGATCCTGTGATTTCTTTTCCTTGCTCTAGACTCACTTTGTCTTTTCCCCGTTTTCTTGTCGTATTTGATCGTTTTTGCTTCTTTTTGTCTTTTTCCAATCCTTTCCTGCACAATTGGGACACATTAAAAAAACAACATATTCTATTCTTTTGGCATTTAACAATGGCTTTTAATCTTTGGCAAAAACCCGGAAATAGTATACAATTAAGCAGATATCAAGCTCATGGGGGGGTACATGCTTTTTTATGTTTTTTCTTTTAAGAGACAAATGGCCTATTGTATGCTTCAAAATAAGCTAGGAAATAAGCTTTAAAACCTAATATAAGTATACAACCAGATTAAGGTAAGTCCAAAGTGAACTCATAGATGAAAATACAAAACCTAAAAAACTATGGAGGGCTTAATTTATAGTACATGAGCTGCTTGAATAAAAGGGCTAAGTTTGAAGTCTAAAAAAAAAAATTCTAAGAGACACGAATGCAAAACTCCAATAAACACTGAAATTTTACTACCCTACTGCATTTGGGTACTAAAGGGAGTAGTAAATAGATTAAAAAAAGACTTTTTACCAAACATCAAGAACAAACCCATTAGATGGTCAGTTGAAAAACTCTCAGATTTTTTAACTACTAATTAAAAATGACTAAAATTTAAGCTATTACACTTAAAAACTTTGAAAAACGGATAAAGACCAAACTTAAAATGTAATGTGTTTCAAAAAAGTGGCTTATTGCCCAAAGTGGTATTTTATATAACCATTTGAACCCATTATGCCCTTGTGCCAAATACCCCTTTAATTTATAAAAATCCACATTTAACGCAAACATTCTTAATTAGGCTTAGGAATGAGTAAAACAGATTAGGGCTATGATATTAACAGACTAATAAGCAAAAACTATAGAAGAATAAGCACTTAAATATAGGATAAGCTATAGAGCAGTACTAACTAAATAATAAAAAGTGTTAACTAAAATTTGGATTCTAACTAAGTAAAATGATTTACAATGCAATTTTAAGACATATTAAGTTAAAAAAGAGAGAGAATAAGCAAGGTTAAGTACTGATAGATACAAAATAAACATAGCTACAGTGCTTTGAGTTAAAAGAGAAAATGAAAAATACCCTTGATCCATTTTGCTGTGACCGAGAGTGTAACATAGGCGTCAAAAGAGCAAATCATCTAGCCAATTAGAACTCAAAGCACCATCCAGTATAAAGGCATATCATCCAATAGTGGCTTAAAGTATTTTTTTGTAAATTTTGCATATAAGTAAAAACTTTAATGTAAAAAGAGAATTAAGCTGAAATCTTGACTTTTATTAATGAAAATGAGTACAAAGCTAAATATTTAATACAATAAGCAATAATAACTGCAAAAAAAAACCTACTCTAAATATACACTTCTTCTTTTTAAAAAAAAACTTTGTCTTGCCTCATCCTGCATTATATAGGCTGAGAGTCTTCATAGCATCTGTGTTTGTTGTGTTAGTTTGCTGAGAGCAATCCAAGCTCAATCCTCACCCTTCATTCTTCTTGCTCCCCGATCCAAGCAATCTCAACCCTTTGTTTTTGTGCTCAACATGGGACTGCCAAGGTGGCAAATAAAGGGGGGTGGGGTGGGGGTTAGTGGAGAGGGGTTAAACGGTTTAAATCCCCTGTTGTTATTGATGATAGCAAGGTAAAGAGGATGGGAGAAGGAGACCCGTGATTAAGTTATGGGGGGTTTGGGTCTTTTGGCGGGAAATTTAAGGGTTTAAACTGGGTTTGATTTTGTTAAACACAGGGGTACCTAGGGTTAGGGGTTAGGGATGAGAGGAAATAAAGGATTTGGGGGTAAAGTTAAAGATTTGTAAAAATGGTTTAAAGTTTTAGGGTTTTGGGTTTTTGACTCGTTTAAGTCCCTAAGGTTGGTTGGGTATTTTTCATTGCTAGTCCCTTGGGTGTGATACAGTTTGAAAACTTAAGCAGTATTGTGCCCACTTTAACCCTATATAGAAGTAATACATAGGTTGTCCTGGTAGTATTAATAAACTTTAAATCAAGTGGTGTTATGGCAGTTTTGCACCCCTCAAGTTATACTTCTCTGAATTGCAATTTCAGCCCATGTAGTTTATAACCATGATATACAACTTTTGAATTTGTACAATTTTTGGCCCCCCAATATGTATTCTTTCTTTTACTTGGTTGACTTTGACTTGTCGGAGGTTTGACTTTCCTGTTGACTTTTTTGGACCCTGGACTTTTTACCTTTTCCCAGACCTCTTTACAGAATCCCGTGAGCTCGGTTTTTTGGTCCCGATTATGAACTCCTTGTTTTCGTCCTTTTGGTCGATGTCCAATACCTGCCTTAGTTAATAACAAAGCAAAACAAACATATTTTTGGTTTTTTTTATCTGTTTTTTGGTCCATTTAGGCTCGTTTTATTATGTAAAAATTGTTGTAACTTAAAGCACATATTAATTAGCAACGTGTTCTCTTACAAATTCATAATCATTTCCTTAACATTACTACATTTTTCCAATATCTCCGTATTCTAAAAAATTTCTGTTATATTCTGCCAACATATAACAAGGAAAACACACAATAATCTATACAATGGTCAAATGATATCAATACCAACTAGGTAAAAAAATATGACAAAACATGTGTATAAGCCATCTTATATCGATTTTGACTTTTATAAAGGTTTTAATGAATATACGATTCTTTACGATCAGAGTAGCGCAGCAGAAGCATGGTGGGCCTATAACCCACAGGTTTCGTAAATCAAAGTATTCCATCCACCCAGGATCAATCAGAATCTGAAGAAATTCTATTGGCTATCATCAAGAGGTGTATTCTTGAAAATAAGTAAACGTGTGAAAGGAAGTAATTATAATTATGGTGTACAACATAATTATAAATTCAAGTCACACACGTGGACTTTTGAAAACCTTGATTATGCCTAACATAAAAATCAAATTCATGCCATACCCTACATCTAATCACTATAACTATTCAATTAAATCACAATGACGAGTATATCTTTCTATAAGGGGGTGGGAGAACAATAACAGACTCAAAATTTTCATTAACCTATTTTACTAATTATCACAATTAAACGGGAAATTTTTGCTTTATAAATTAACTTGCCCATTTCACTATCTCAGTATGTCATTGTAACTGCATAAATAAAAGTAGACGATGCACACGCAACCTATCTAAGGCAATCCTGGTCTTCCATAGTATGTCAAGGCAAACATCAAAACAGTCAATTCAATAACGATCAAATTCTTTTTAACAAGGTAACATATATTCTTATAGTTGTGATGTACTTCTTCGTCAACTTTATATCAAAACGGGCTTTAAACCGTTAACTTCTACCTCTAACCTTCCGTAAAGGGTTAAATCTAAAGTGGAATGTACAAGCTACTAAAGCATATGTACAGCCAGTATCATAACATCACAATATGACATAACATTCTTATCCGAAGAAAGGTTAATCAAGGTCTAAAAGCTCAATATACAATCATTAAGCATGATCTCTAAAGATTAGCCGTATTACCTCCATTATCATTCCAACTTCTTCAACCAACCAAAGACTTATGACAAGATACTATACTCATGGCTACAAATGTTTAAACCCTAATTATTATATTCATAAGCCTTCACACACATATTTACACTCAAAACCCTAATTCAAAAGTCTAAAACCCTAACCCGAGCAAAATACTAAACCATAACCCGCCTTTTTAATCAAAATTATATCCGTATTTTAAAAAAAACCTCAACCAACACTCAAATTAAGTTTGTAATAAAAACTTATTTTAACAATCAATCAATCCTATACAATCGTTATTTCATCATTACTTCACGATCATCTTAAGATCATTTGGTATGTAAAACGAATGCCGAGACACCCTAATGTACCTAATGGTTCATTTGAACCCGATTTACTCTTTTCTAACCATTTTAACATCAGCCCAAATAATCAAACCGAGAGAGCCCTTGTTAAACTCATAAAAAATGAGTTTTACAAATCATTATCTCGCAATAACTTGGCAATGTGCAAGAAAAATCAAAATCCTAGAAAACCCAAATGAATCCCATATAAAACCACTAATCCAACCCATGGCTTATTTCTTTCAAATTTCAACCGCATTTTAAACTTAAACCAATGATCCAAACCTCATTGATAATCCTTTATTAAAATAAGTCCAGACAGATCAGTAAAGTTCCATCATTCCCAATCAAGAAGATTCGAAATATAAGCTAAGAAAGCCAAAGAAACCCTAAACGATCCCTATGTGAACCCGCGACCTTTTTTACTCATTTTTAACGCCTTTATTTTAAAACCACAAACCAATTGCAAACATTTTGTTAATAAACATTAATATCAGACCTGTAGACCATATCCTCCACCATACCATAATCATTTCCGAAATGTAAGTGAGAAAACTTGTGAAAACCTTGTCGAACCCAAAACAGATCGCAACCCATTTCTAGCTCACTTTGACCCATTTAAACTTCCCTCCGTGTGCAAGCACCACTACAAACAGCTTCTATACTTCCCCAAGCAGCTTACCCACCCTAGGCTTAAACCTTCCATGGCCAAAAACAAACGCCACAACTCCTCTTTTTTAACCGACATCATCCGCGACACCATACAACACCATACCACACCATAATTCCAACAAAATCCTTTAGCCCTTCCACGACATCTGATCTTGTAGCCTTAACCACATCATAATCATGACCTCCACGTAACTTCTTGATCATACCTTGAATGCTTGCTTACACCGTCTTGCTTCAAAACTAGTATAATTCGCTGACAAATTAAACCATCAAACCAAAATCCCCCCCCCTCCACAGCTCTAACATACCCTAAATCTGCAGCAACCCATTTGCCACCCCTAAAGATCCTTAGGATCAAAACAGCAAGAACTAATAAGAGAAAGCCAAACTCAATAGAAAGCCTATGTAGGTAAGTAAACTATGCGTACGGAAGGCGTAATAGACCAAAAACACCCATAAAACTGAACTCCATATTTGCACTTTTAAGCTTAAACCCAGGTTTTGGATGATATATAATTCTGACTACTACACCCTTTAATAATGTCATATGATCCCTAAATAAATACACATGATAAAAGATTACATAACTTCAATTCAGCTTCCATGGTTACCAATTTGAAATCCAAAACCGAACACCCGAAACCCAATTTCGTGTTTTTCGTTAAAAAACTAAATGTTATAATGATTTAAATATATTTTATAATATATCCTAGCATGCTTAATCATATGTTAAAATAAACCACTTTATTGATTAAGATGAAGGAAATTTGATCTTAAAAAACCTACGCGTTTAGAACGTTTTGAAAACCCGCTAATTTGAACTCGTTTTGCTTCCTAGCTTAAACGAATCGTTTATTCCTAAAACTTTCTTGCATTAAATCCTCATATTTTTAAGGTTTTTAATAGACTTTAAAAATATCTTTTGAAATGGATAAATAAAAAGCTTTCATGACAAAAAAATTTGACATGTTTTGGAATTATTATCCATTGCAAGGGGTATAATTATCGTATACTTTTTGAAACCTTATAACAAAGCGGCTGAATATGTCATTTTATCCAAGTTAAACTATAGGGGCCTATTATGTCCCACTTTTCAAAGTGCAAGGTTTGAATTGGTAAAAGATCTTTTAAAAGTTGAAGGAGAATCCAAAGTCTTAAAATTGCAAACATCCCGAGGGATATTTTGCCACTTTTCGAACTCCAAGGGTCCTAAAACGTAACATTTTGAAAAAGTATAAAAACATGTTTAAAACCTTACAAGACATAACATTAATTAACGCTTCTCGTGCTTAACATTTCCAGATATTTAAATTAAAACGCTTAAAAACTGATATATCGTATCACAATACTAGGGAGCTTCATATTAAGGAGTTACAATCTCTTGGTATTTACGTTGTTTCATCTTGGTATTACGTTCTGACTGAGTTGTTGGGTTTACGATTTAAAGTGCCCTAGCTCCTCAAACGTTTACTGAATGACTTCTGAATTATGATGGCCCGAACGGTGATACAATAATTCCAAACTCTTCAATCAAACTCATAACTCTTAAAACTAAAGTTCTAGAGTACAATCTTCCTAAGACTCAACATATTTACTCAGGTTGCGTGACGTGGCTGTTTACTATCATTTGCTATATCAACCTTCCCTGTTAAGATTGTGATAAGGTCGTCAGCTTTCATTTTGGAATATTTATTACATCTACATATCAGGTGAGTTCATAGCCTCGCCTTTCAATCTTTTGAATGTTTTATAAACCCGCGAGGGGGATACATGTTTGTTTACAAACTCTTTTGCATACTCGTTTATCTTATAACAATGTGATTACTTTTCAAAGACTTAATGAGTTCATAATCTCACATGCTTTATAAACCTGTGATATCTACTGTAAACCATGAATGCAAGTGTTCTCTAAACTATATGCTACCCTGATATATTATTGCCTAAATACATGAAAATATCTCTTTGGGTAATATCTCCCAATATCTCTTTGGGTAATATCTCCCAATATCTCTTTGGGTAATATCTCCCAATATCTCTTTGGATAGTAGATCGAAGTATCCCTTAGAGTAGTGACTCCTAATATATCTCCTGGTAAAGGTTCCCGGTTCTATTGAGTTTAAATATGTGATTCATAAGCTTAGGGCAATAATATTGTTTTCTATAATAATTATACTCATTGCAGTTATTACCACTTATGGGTGTATAACAACATAATTTCAACCATTTTATTATAAACCTATGAATTTCACTCAACCTTTGTGTTGACCCTTTTTATGCATGTTTATCTCAGGTAAATGAGCAACTTATGGCATGGAGTGGCATGGACTCGAAGATGGCTAAAACTTGTTATCATTCACATTTTATGTTTCTAGATTTTGGGACCTGCCTTTGTAAAACTCTGATTTGAAATGAATGATAACATATCTTTTGAATAAACGTCTCTTTTGGGTCGTTTTCTATGATTATGATTGTTGTATCTATGAAGTAATACCCCAGATTAGCTTTCGCTGCTATATTGTAAAAATGGGGATGTTACATGTTTGGATTAGCTTATATTTAGTAAGTTTATAACTTCAAATGTTTGGTTTATTTTAAATTGATAAATGACTATAAGAGTCATGGGTTGAAAAATATTAATGTTAGATTAAGTATAATTGAGGGTAAATTTGTAATTTATAATGTAACATGTTATATAAGCACAACCCACTTAAAAAAGTCAAACTTTTGTGGCTTATCAAAACCCCCTTATATAAGCTCATATTATGTATTAACAAAATTTAAATGAGTGTTACAACCAAATATCATAAACAAATAGTATGTAAACGAATAAAAAATCTAAGAAAAATACTACAATATGATTTGTCTAATACAAAATTGTTAAATTTGCCTACTTCTTAGTGACTTTGATGTAATCCTTTTTCTGCTACAGATGTTTGCAAAAATCTAGGAAAAAGACTACCTGAAATGTTTCACCAATTAGCAAAAATTATAAACCACTTTGGTCTTATATCAGAATGTATGCAAAAACACAATATAAAGATTGTAAATACAGTTGGTATACATCTTGCTACTATATCTCTAAATGCAAACACCCCAATCATTTAAACATATTAAACATGATATCTATTTTTTAATCTCAAACTCCAAATACTCCTAATCAGAAATGTTACTAAAAAATATATATACCTAACCGTTTACTATTTCAAGATGCAGCGATCTAGTTACCATTCTGTTTGAATTTTTTCTGAAGTATAAATTCAAACACCCTTATTCATTTAAGAAGTATTCAATTTAGATAGCAACCCAATAATATAGTTGGTATGCACTTTACTTACATCTAAACCCAAACACCCATATTCATTGTAAAATAGTAAACATGATAGTGTCAATTAGTTAACACATTCTGTGACAGTTTTAAAATTCTAAAAATAACTACCTTTTACTCCTTCAAGATGCAACACGTTAAGTGTAGATGGAAAAGAAACAATGCTGGACATGTCCACTGTAAGTATCTCGCCCTTTATGTCTTGTGTCCACGCCAACTATCCACCTGATGAATCGTTAACCTGTAATATGCAATGGCTGATCGTTAGAATTTGTTAATTGGTTTCAAACAGCTTAAATGGTTAAAATATGCTGGTAATTTTGAACTTCATAGTATATGGTGTAAAAATAAGCATATAAAGGGACTAAAGAAACACTTAAGACGCCTTAAAAAAGCGGCTATATGGTTTAACAAAACATTCAAACAGCTTTGTAGCATGTTTTATGGAAGACTTAAAACAACTCTGTCTTAATTTCTTTTTTTTACCCATTTGACCCGTCATGGATTGTGCATAACTTTACTGTCCAGATAAAGTGTACAAAGATAGAGATGGTAAAGAACTTCATATGGCTTTTACAGTGATGAATATGCGTAAAGGATAATAAGTACACAATTAACAGATAAGCCAGTGAAAGTTTTGGGTGAGTTTGGAATTGATGACATAGACAACACATAAGCCAGTAAAAGTTTTGGGTGCGTAAAGGCTAATAAGTACACAACTAACACAACTAACAATTAGCCAAGGGTGCGTTTGGAATTGCTGATATAGACAGCTTAAATGCCTAAAATATGGTGGTTTTTTTTCACGTTCATATTATATTTTGCAAAGGGATAAAGCCGTAGAAT
>BQNB010034633.1:0-51464 GCA_026074375.1 Tanacetum coccineum
AACCGTACACTAATGTACGAGACAAGACAAACGACGATTCCGTTTCTAATTCATTTAAATGGTTACTACTGTGAAGAAAAGAAGGGGTAATATGGATCATAATTCTCGAAATCCTACTCTGAAATCCATACCCAGAGAGGAGAAAGACCCAAGGAGTTTCACTTTACCTTGCTTTATTAATAATGTTTGCTTCGATAATGACCTTGTTGAATTAGGAGCTAGCATTAGTGTTATGCCTCTCTCGACCTGCCTTAACTTAGGATTAGGCGAATTAGCTCACACTAAGTTGACAGTTGAGTTAGTAGACATGACTGTGAAATATCTAAAAGGAATTGCTGAAAACGTACTAGTAGGAATTGGTAAATTTACTTTCCCAGTAGACTTTATAATTCTTGATATGCCTAAGGATATCAAAGTACCCTTGATCCTCGAAAGACAATTCTTGTCTATCACCCATGCTAAGATTGATGTTTACAAAAGAAAGAGTACTTTAAGGGTTTCGGAAGAAAAGATTATTTTCAAAAGTGTTAAACCTACTAGTAGTATAATTAAGAGGGTCTACATGATAAGTTTGAGAGAAAGAATGAAACTTGATTTAGAAGCTAGGCTTATGGGAGAGACTTTGTTGTTGAATAGATTATTAGACCCTTTCTTAGAAGATTACATTAAATTAAATGATCTAAATGAACCATTTGAGCTTAAAAGAAATCAAGGTGATGATTTAATGACCACCATTGAGGAAGGTGAGGTAATTGAGAAATTTAGAACTAGGGATGAAGATCTTGATATTGGAATTAATGATTACCCAAGTTATTGCGACGATGATAAGAAAATCCATAAAGATTGTGCTCACAATTTAAAGTTTTCATGCATGATGGGATTTGAATTTACTCATGCTAACTTTTTCCTATTATTGTATGTCAATGTGATGTCTAAAAAGTTTCATAATTCAATAATGAAAGATAAGATGGTGTATAAAAGGAATAATGTTGTAGGAGCCTTAATGAATGTGAATATTTTTGTTGGAACCTTTTCTATTATGACTGACTTTGCAGTTTTGAAAGATATGGATGCTTATCGTGATGAAGGAATGGGCGATGTTATTTTTGAGGAACCATTCTTAAGAGAAGTTGGAATTAAAACACATTGATTCGAAGGAAGGATTACCATTTAAAATGGTGATGATAATGTAACTTAGCAAATGGTGCGATCACATCCGAGGTTTAAAAACCACACTAATGAGCAATGCAACAAATCTCACCATTACTAAAGGTAAGTAAAGTGGATAAGAAGAATGAAATCTCGCATGCATACCAAAAGCTTAAGGGGTTCTAGAAAGGAGTTTTGAATCTAGGACCCAATTACATTCGAGATGAGAAGATGGAGGAATGGATCACACGCGGGCACATTAGCGTGCATGAGATGGAGTGAGAAGGAAGCTGAAGAAAAGTCTAACTTAAAGACTTCACTGTAAACAAAAGTGCTTCTCGGGAGACAACCCAGATTGTTATTTAATTTTGTTATCGAGTCTGTCTTCCCATACACCAATACGGCGTATCTGCTCCACACCATACAGCGTATTAATTGTCTAGACGTTATCAATCTTTATTTTTATTGCACTTATTATTGTCAGATTTTGAATACGGCGTATTCACTAAACTGATATGCCGTATCCACCAGACTGACCCGTAATTAGTTTGTTTAGTTTAGTTTAAATTAACCGTAGGTACCAAGATAGGAATGCACTTGTTCTTCCTATATTTTATACAGGACCTCGTGAAAGAAATATCGACGAAGTTGGTGGAATGCATATTTTCTAGAATTCTATGTGTGTGCTGTTCGTGCTAGGATTCAGACGCTTTTTCAGCACACAATCTTGCTCGTAAACGCAACTTGGAGAATCTACCGAGCAAATATCAGGGGAGTTTCTCATTCTAATTCTTTTTAAATTCCCGTATTTAATGTTTTATATATACAACGAGGACGTTGTATAATTCAAGTGGGGGGGATGGAATTAGAATGTTTACTTGTCCTATTTTTCACACTAAAATGCTTAAATTATGCTCAAATTAAAAAAAATTCAAGCATACTTTTGTGAAATTTTACTTTATAATAACACGCACAATTAAACCTTGTTAGATATTGTGAGGATTTTAGCCTTTCCATTTTCCAAATGTTTACTTAATTCTATAAAATATGAGTGTGCCGGTGTGTTGTAGACTTTAGAACTTGACCTAAATATCTATTCGAGACCAAAATAATGAGTATTATGGATTTAATTGGAGTAACTTGTTTAAATTGGTAAACTTTAGGATTACACCCAAATCGCCTTTACGTGTTGTTTATTAACTAACTACACCGGTTAGTTACCTTTAATTTAAAACCCTTTTCCCTTCATCATTTAGAGTGAAGATCCACTAGTATAACGTAGAGCCCAATCTTTAGAATTACACCAACTTTTTGTTTCGTTTACACCCTTTAACCTTAACCTACCCTGTTAGGATTAAGGTTTATTAACATTGCAGTTGCTTAAAGTGTAAGTTTGTATTTCCGAGTCTTGTGTTTATTTTCTATCTTTGTGCGTTGGAAATTGCACATTGCAATAGAGAATGTATATTAGTTAGTCAAAGTCCATGTGATTTTACTAACGTCACAATTATTGGTGAAACCGACAGAATAAAAAATTACTGTAGGAATTATTCGGGAAATTATTATGAATGTGAAGGATGAGGAAACTACACCGAGATTGAAGAATAGTATGAAAAAAAATTGAGAAAAATACAAAAGAGAAAGAAAGTTTGTAGATAATGTTTCACAAAGGTATTTACAGAAGGAATACACGAAGGATAGATTTTTGTGATAGTCTAAATAAATCAACTGATTGTAAAGTATTGAACAAAGTGGAGATATCGCCACTTACCTTGTAGAGTATGTAAAGTTTTGGGATGATTGGGAAGTTGACCGTTATGGAAACGCCAACTTAGGTTGTTGTTATTGATCCATGATCAAGACATTGTAAATAGTTATGTATTTGTCATGGTAACGGCCGGGAATAAGTGTCTAGCAACTTGTATCTTAAGTCTTAATCTATTTGTTTCTTGATTTTTATTTAACAACAATTTACTTCCCCCTCACCTAATGATTATCTGCTGATTTTACGCGAATGAGGATTCATACAAACATGCATGTCTATTCTATCGTTACGACCATGTATGCATGTCTTATACCTCGTTGGTTTACGACTTTTGGTAAAAGTTAGAAGGTTCCTAACCTATATCATTCTTTATCTTAACCGTTGGTTAAATTCGAATGGGGATGTGATTCGAAACACACCATGTCCCTTCTGGCGTTTCGGGTGTGTTGTGTGCATAAGCTGCACTTGTTGAAGTGGTACTTCTGGTGAAAGATTGTAGAATGATCAATGTATGCCTTTCCATACAAAAACCCATATTTTCCTTTATAATTTGTTACTCAGTGGTTTAGTGGTGGAGATGTGTAATCTGCTAAGTTTATGATAGCATATCTCGTCACGATCGGGGCAATTAAGCGAATTAGTTACATGTTCCCAATAGATTAAGTTGAGTGAATTTGAGAGTGATTTCATCTTCCTATTCGTGAGGTGTTTGGTTGTGTACTTGTTAATAGATCAAAAAGTGGATTTAACGGAAAAATATCCATAGGGTACATTTTTTATAAACATTCAAAGGTAATGAGGGAAAGTATGATTCAAATGGGGGGATATTGATGAAATCAAATTTGTCTATGTCTATTAGCTTTCATTTTTCACGATTTTAACCCATTTTGATATAGTTATTGCAAAGAAATTGTTACTTAATTCGTTTATATGTGAGAATTGCAGTAATTATGGAGTACTTGGTGAAAGATTGCAAAAGGGGCATTTGGAGCTTAAATGTAGATATTTGAAGATTACTATTATAAAGACAATACGCGTATACATCAAGGAAGATACGGCGTATACGGGCTGCAATCACAAAGGAACGAGGGGGGGGAATAAAGATCAATACGCCGTATACAGAGGACTCAATACGTCGTATTCAAGATATAGAATAATATAATATTTGGAAGATATCAAGCGTGGTCCCAATCTTAAGAAATCCACAATAGCGTATCCAAACTCATGGATACGCCGGATCCCAACGACTGTCAGACCTTATAAATATAAACTCAAAATAAGTTTTAAGGGTGCTAAGTGTCATATTCTCGATACCTAAAACACAAAGTCAATTTTTAGAGGAGAAAAAGAGCAGAAGAGGTAGGCAAGTTTTCAATTCTCATAGGAGACAGCGTGGTACTTCCTAATTTACTTTAGTATCGTTCAGTTATGGTATCATTCGTTTTCTCGGTTAGTTTACCTTGGTAATAATTACTTTGTATTTATTTGACGTTTGAAAGGCTTAATACTTTTGGGTATAGCCATTTTTATGAGATCTGAATGGTTGGTATTTGTTTATCGTGATTTTTAATTTATCGATGAGTGCTTGTTTTGTTTATCAATATTACTTGTTTACGCGTTTTGTATGGCGACCTATCATTTCAATGGATTGTTGAAGCGGACATGTAGATCTAGGAGGCCCGAGATAGTCTATCCTATATCGTAATTCTATTCATATAGAATCATAGTTAACAAAATATTGTCTTCTAAGTCTGTTCTAGGATACGCTTCAGGCTTAATAGTTAATTGGATATTGCAATGGTGTATTGATCATGTGACTAGCAGGTGAAGATTAATTCAATAAGTATTGTTCTGATTTATTGGATAGTTGGACAATGGATACAAGTGTATTGATTGCCATTAAGCAGTAATGGGTAAGTGTCTCTGAGAGTAGGTAACAAGATAAACCATTGCCTTAAATCCGAAGTAGATTATTTAATAGAAATACAGGATGCTTTATGTAGATGCTTTAATTGTGACAGAATTAATATGTCTAGGTCTTAGGATGATGTAACGCCTAAGTTAGAATGAGATATGCCACTCGTGAGATAGTCTATCATTGAATCTTACCTAAACAAACAACATTCTAATCGGATTAATAATGGTTAATACAATTTTCTTATATAAGGTTCGACCACTCTTTCATCTTTTGTTAATTAGCTTGCGTGAGTAGAAGTGCCTTGAATTGATTTTAGACACCAACCAAATCGTGCCAGTCTCTTAGACTGGAAACCCCCCCTTTTCCGTTAGAACTAGGATATTAGACTGACATAGGTTTAACATAGGTTTAGAATAGAATAGAATTAACATAGATTAATAACAAGATTTTAATTAAATTGATATATTTATCCTCGCTTCAGTGTTCGACACCCTACATACCACGATAATACTAACCGACCTGTACACTGCCCGTTCAAAGGTTGGTTTTGGTTTTTGTACAGCAATTATTTAAATTTAAAAACTTGAATCAATAAATTTTTACACCCCCAAACGAATATCTGGGTGCAATTATAAATCCCAAGTCATGTATATTATTTATTTTTCAGCAGATGACAAGGCAAAAGTGTAGAAAAAAATAGAAAAAATGAAAAAAGCAAAAAAAAATATTTAGGTGCAGGTTGTCATCTTGCTATTGTTTATGTTGATGAAAGAGTCGAGAAAAGAAAAGAAAGAGATTGATATAGAGTTTTGTAGTATTTGTCCCGTTTCATGAGTTTGGATTTGCAACGCCTTTTACATGTATTCTTCGTGAATGATGAAACTTGCACCATATTTCTTTCCTCAAAATATCTCAATCCGTGTTTCCTTTACCTACACCTTAAGTTAAACCTTTTAGTCCTATTTTGATAGTAATTCCTAGGTGCTTACGCCAAAGCGGAGGAGGTTTTGATCCTTTATCAAGACTATGGTAATTTATATACTATGACAGGCAGTGAGTGTTTATTTCTTCTGTTTCTTATATCATTACAATTCATTATTACACCGAGAGAAAGAGAGAATCCAAACACTTATGTGAGGTGATAGTATATAATTTCCGTGCTTTTATCTATAAGGTTAAACCGGTTGGGCTATAAACTATATTTATTAAGTAGGTTAAATGCCCCTGATTTTGCTTTTACTAGGTAGAAAAGCTCATTTGCTTGAGGACAAGCAAATCCCAAGAGTAGGGGTATTTGACGAGGTGTTATATTATACACTTTTTCGGGGTCATTTAACACCCGAAATCATTTAAATATCCTCATTTATTGTGCTTAATCGTTTCGTTTTGTGATTTTAGCATTTGGAAGGCATATGGAGGAAATACACGTGACTTAGACTAAATTTGGGAAGAAACGGATAAGATTACAACTCAACGAGGGGAAATATTGATGAGAATTGATTTACAGGTCATGGAGACAGCGTCAGAATTCACAGTGACGTTGTCAAAGTATACATGGGACGACGCCAGGACTTATATTGACGACGTCAAAGTAACCAACTCTGAGAATCCCGAAGAACATTCTACGGGTTGACGACGTACAAACTTTCAAAGCAAATCAGTATGATTTTTACCCTATATATAGAACCATTTATTTTTAGGTTTTGTGTGGAAAACTTTGGGGAAGGAACTAATACTTTGTAGAAGCGTTTTTACATAATTTTTAGGGTTTTTAACCCTAGTTCTCATCATAACTCCATGTTTAATTGAAGTGAAGTTCCTTATTCCTTCTAATCTTTCGATATGTCTATGTATTGTTTGATTAATTGTTCTTCACTTTTAATTAACATGCTTGGCTAAATTTAATTTGTGTTTGCTTATGATTGCATGAAACCTACTTGTTTATCTTGTATTATTGCTTCTTGTTAATGGTGTGCGCGTTAGGCTTCAGAAAACTAGCTTCTTAATTGTAACGTGAAAACGTCTAGGGAAACGTGGGTAGGTTAGATGATACCTATGCAACAGTCTTCATACTAACTTGTCATTTTGGTGTGGAATTCAGGTTAGTGTTTAATTTATTAGGTACTTTCACATTGCATTACAAGGCTGACGCAATAAATAAGAGAAGGCAACTAGGAGTACATGCTATGATTAGGTGATCACATTTGTTTAACCATTATGTGTTTTATCAAATAATACTTTTCTAAATTCTGTATAGAATTAGGCGTAGTAACTAGTTTAATCAAACCCCTTTCAAAACCCGAGATTTTACTTGCTTTCATTAAAATATAAAACTACAAATAATCCTCCCTCAATCTTAGACCTCTTTGTAAAATTCGATTCAAGCGCCTATACAAACTATTTCTAGAGAACTGATTCAATCCTCCGAGACTACTATATACTACTATCAACAATTAGCTAACTTGCTAGGAAGGTATTGTAAAAGCTATCGGTTTGAACTTCACCGCACATAATTTGTCTATTTTTCAATCTAGAAATGAGCCATAAAATCATAAAATAATATAGTATAGTTTTTTTCATAACTTCCGATTGGTTAAAAAAACTTGAGTCTTGTGATGTTATGAGTTCTGTTTTCTTTCTTGTACACGAAGAATAATAAAAAACACAAAATATATCTATTTCTTTTTCATGTAGAATCAGCGCACTAACTATCAATCTTGTATCTTATTTCTTTATCTTACTATGAGTTAAACAACTTTGAGATTTTCTGATATTATGAGTTTATCTTTCTTTCTTAAACATATAGAACTAATAAAAAAAACCCTTTGAATCTTGAATAATATTTTTTTTGTATGGGGGTTTGAGGTTTTTAAAAGAATTTGTAATGTTCTAAGTCTTATTATCATCAACCTAATGATTTTTCTTGTAAATATCTCGGGTGTGGTGTTTGTTTGAGATTGTGATTTCTGAGATCTTTTGGATGTTTGATTTGAATCTTAGATTGGTTCAGAGTTCTTGAATCGTCTTGTTGCTATTTGGTTTGAGGTTAAGATAGATATTGACCGGCTGCAAAATTCTCTGTCGTCTTCAGTTTGACCATCTGTCTCTTTGAGTAACTTTTGATGAATGATGATATTAACATCAAAAACATGAAAAAATAAAAGTGTTTAGAAAATTATGATATAATTTTAAGAAGAAATAAGACAATAAATTAGTAAGAATCGCTGAAAAAGACTCAAAATTAATAGAAAATATATATTAGTAACCCAATAGAACAAAAAACTTTAGAACTGTAGACGAGAACACAATTCGTATTATGTTGAGTACATTATGTGTCTAATATCATGGATAAATAACACCAAACGTGGAATGAATGGAGCCTTTAACTGATGAGGTGGACAGGGAAAACTAGTCAAGTCCCAGTTACCAGTATTAGGGGTATTGGTTATGAACATGGTTCTTGTGTTCAGTAACCTGAATATCAAACCCGTATACTTCAATGCCCTGTTTGAACAGGCGAACAAAGTCGTAAAGTTCGGTAACCTACCTGTCTTAAACCCTTTTAAGTATGTTGTCTTATAACCTCCATTAAAAAGTTTACCAATCACATTTGACTACATGATATTTCAGTATTTTTATCATTCAACTATCTATACTACTTATATAAAGAGTGAATGCCCATTCTAGAAATCTTAAAATCTTGAATCTTAAAACCTTAAATTAATGTAGTTTGCCTAAATTACCCTTAACTACCCCCTAATACACCTTAAGTTTGATTAATTATAAACTGACAACTTTCTAAAAACAATTATTTTAATTTAAAAATCACCAGCTTGGTATTAAAAAACACACGACTTGCATCAAGTGTCAAACCATAATCATGATTTCGCAAGTATAACTATTTGTCGCAATACATCGTCGCTTTGCGCGAATATTCGCCTAGTACATATAACACATTTAATTGTTGTCATGTTTCATTTTCAGTTGAATTCTCATATCTTATTACATTTTTCAATTACATTCTAATTATTTTACGTTATATGTATAAACATTATATAACATTAACAATTATTTCAACTATAATTATCTGCCATAATTAAGTTGATCGATTCACGAGTATCGTTTATTTCTACCAAATACATCCAGTGGGGAGACACAAGGAGGCGGGTGAGCAGTGTCCTTTTTAGAAAAAAATTGCGTGTATAATTTTTAAAATATTTACTATTTTTGGAATTTGCTCTATCAAACTACTTTATAATGTAATTATATAACTTAATTATAACACCAAATACTATTCAAATGAATAGTAGTAATAATATTTAAAAAAATAAAAAGGTCACGTTTTTCGTAAAAATAAAAGTTTACAAAATGCACCTTCAAGTTGCTAAAAATTACAAAATGTCCTTCATACTTTTACCTATCTACGATTTTTTATATAAAACAAACTTTATTATCAAATGTTATCTATCGATTCATTCGGTTAAAAAAATGTCATTGAAAACCGAATGCGAACAAAACGTGCCCAATATTGCAACGCTTCAGACATGCGTACGCTTTTATTAAAAAGTATTGAAGTTTAATAATATTTTTTAAACTTTTTACAAAACGACACACATTTTGCACACCTGCAAGTTTGCCTAAAGGTTTTAATAAACACGACTTCAACTTTTACCTATTTACGACTTTTTATATAACAAACTTTATTTATCAAATATGTAACGCATATTTATTGATTCATTAGGAAAAAAATGTCACTGAAAATATCGTCGAATTGCGAACAAAACGAGCCGAATATTGCAATGCTTCTAACATGCGAACGATTTTATAAAATCTGCTCCTGAAGTTTAATATATATTTTAAAATTATTTACGGAAATAGTCTTTGAGGTTATCGGTTCATTGCAAGGTGAGTCCTAACAGCCGAAAAATAGTAATTGGAGTTATCAATCTATTACGAAAGTAGTCCCGCACAGTCTGCGAAAACGCACAAATTATAAACCTAGTTTCAAAAAAGTATCAAAATTTGCCTTTTCAACCATAATTTTTTTTGACTCCGACTCTTAATACTTCAATAAACAAGTTGCATGACAAAGAACTTTCAAACTTTGAAAGACATAAATGTAGTTAGATACTACAGTTTTAAGGCTACCTTATGTATGAGTTGTTTTTATCATCAAATATATTGTTAGTGTACGTTATCAAAAAACCAATATTTTATAAGCTGTCCATATCCAAATGGCTCAAGTTGGTGTTCTAAATACGAACACCTTTTTCAGTTTTAATTTAACACCATCCATGCAGTTTTCACTTTTTCAATTCAAGACACTTTCCTACCTAACGGTCAATGACGGCTTTCTTTAAAAAAACAACATTAGAAAAGCACTATAAATATCAATCAATCCATCCAACCTAAACACAAACACAAAAACACACATTAACCTTATTCAAGAAAGATATTATCATTAAGAAAAATGTTCACTGAGTTTTCATCTGATGAGTTGTTACTCAAGCTTTCTATATTTGTTATAGTCCAAGGTTTGGTGTATTTGATCTTGTCGAATTCGTCTAACGTGTTTTCAAAGTCGAAAATGACGAAGTCGTTTAGTTTTAAGCCTGCGAGGTCTGTTAGTATTCGTAGAATATTTGCGGCTATTGCTGAAATGCCTTCTGGTGGTGAGGAGTCTCCTTCGTCTTCGAGTCGAGGAATGAGGTCGTTTTCGACGTCTGAGGAGGAGTTGTTTAGATTTGATTCTTTAATTGCTTTATTTGTGAAAGTTTATTTTTCCTCTGCGTAGTGCCAAGTTTTGTATAACCGTACTTGTTTTTTCTTAATAAGCAAGGTCTTAGTATTGTGTTAAGTCAATATTGGCTCAAGCCCGAGTTATAGATTATTATGTGTATAACTATATATATATAATATATGTACCGAATATTATGATTAATGACATACACAATATTCACCTCTTATATTATATATGGAATTGAAGGAAAGAAATTATAGAGGATTATGAGATGTAGAGATGAATTATGGTGAACATTCTTTCTATTAGAACAACAAAGAGGGGTGTTTTATATAAAGAATAATGAACAGATGGCTTGATGGTCAATGCTGAAGCCTTTCCATATGATGTGTTTTCATGATTTTAGGAAGAATATGGAAGCACAAGAATTAATATTGGTTAAAGGAAATGTAGCCATGTAGGCATTGATACTAAAAGTTTCCTGTCATGCATGGATATTTTTGCTGGAATCTAATGGAAGATGAATTCCGTTTTTTATATGGAATTGCCTGATAAAATCTTTACTAAAAGTGCAAGTGCAGACTGATGTGTGTCATGAACAAATTTGTGAATGAAAGGGTTTGGAATCTTTCTTGATAATAAAGTGTTGGCAGAATAATATCTTGGATAGCAAGGTTGTTAAAAAATAAAAAAAATAAAAAATCGAAAAATCCGAAGGTTGTTTAAAATAAAAAATCGTAAACGTTTTTACATTTTGTTAAAACATTGAGAGGTCGAAAAATATAAATAACATTTTTAGACATTATTTGTATTAACAATCTCCTCCTTTTTGATGATGACAAAATATAAACTCATTTATTAATGAGTTTTGTTCCATTTCTCCCCCTTTTTGTCGAATTCAAAAAGGATGATCGTCGAGTAGTTGTAGGAAGAGAGAAATCGACGATATCAAGACTCCCCCTTGATGTATGCTCCCCCTTGTTCGGGGCACCAAGGGATCGATCTTACGAAAATTGTTTGCTACAAAACAAAGTTAGAAATACAAGTGCAAGACAAATATCTTTTAAGCAACACATTATATTTAAGTCACCCAAAAGAGAGTTTCATTCAACAATCAAGAAACTCATACAATAGCAAATGCAACTAATACATTCATACAACATAAAATAAAACTAGATCTAATACGAGCTAAGACAAATTCATACAATATTTGTATGAATCATTACAATAGAAAGTAGATAATCATAAAGACATAATAAGGCATAGATCTACACTAGTGAATTCTTAAAGAGTAGAAGATGCCATAATCAAAAGATGGAAGGTCGATTATTTAGGTAGATTAATCATATGAGAATGATTAATTAAAGAGGGAAAAAGAAGGGGTTGGTGACACATGATTTGGAGGGGCACGAGTTTGAGGTATGGGACGGGTAAGAAGAAAGTGAATGAAGTTGATTTCATTTCTCAAGGAATGAAATTGGTGTCTAGAAAATTTGCAACAAGGACAAAAGCTTGAGTTGTGAGCGAAATTCAACTTGAGCCAGTGAGAAGGAGGATGGATTTGTTGTGGTGGTGGTGAAGGTGGTGCATGAATGTAGGCATTGGATGGATTAGTGTGTGAATCAAGGATGGTGGAGATGTTGTGGAGTTGGTTGATCATTTGATCTCTTGAGGGATTGTATAATGGTGGTGAAGGAGATTTTAAGTAGACTCTTGGAGAAAGTGGAGGTGATTCATCTTGGGAAGGAGGTGATGATTTTGGAGTGGATGTTTTATGTTTCCATACTTGTCTTACCGACATTCTTGGTTTTCTAGAGAAGTTGGAATGGTCGTTTGAGCAAGACATTGATGATGAAGAAGAAGAGGATGAAGGAGGTGAGGGTGGTAGTGAAGTATGAGAATTTGATAATTTAAATAATGGAAAGGATAGTATAACATGGCAAAGCATGGTTTGGATGGAAGAGGATGTCAAAAATGGTTTAGCTAAACTGGGAAATGACAGCTTGAGAATGTAGGTTGGAGGTCAAAGATACAGAAAAAGAGGCAAACTCAAAATTTTTGTTCCCCCCTGGCGGCGGTCTCATATCACCAGGCGGTCCCAAATATATTGAGGGGCCACCTGGTAATTAAGGGGGCCGTTTTCTAGAAGAAAGAAAAACTAGTTCAAGCAATAATATGTAGTCCTATTCTAGCATACAAATCATTTAGCAAGTAGTGGCATTGTTTGCATGTCATATTCATAAAGTTTGCTAAAACATAGAACGTTGATAGATTGAGAAATATATAGCCAAGATAAATGTATAGTTGTCATTTGCCATTCCTACGTCCGAATTAACTTATTAAAAGACATGTTGTATTAAACAGAAGATTATAATAATAATATTCTCTTAGTAGGATATGCAAACATTAATCTTTTGATATGGAGTGGAATGTAGTTTGGTCTTTGATGGATCTAGTGAGGTAATTGGAGGCATTTGTTACCTAAAATAAAAACAATCAAATCACCTGTAATGTCTGTACTTATGTGTTGATATTTTGAGTTCGTGCCTAGTGTGTGCCTAGATGTAACAAATATGGTGTAACGATTTACTCGACCTAGAGTAAAATCCTAAGAGTTAACCTAAACGCTCTTTAGTTGATTTTTGCTCATCCAAACATGTCGAAAAATAACTTATGAATTTATTATATTTTCGACCTTTGATTCATGAGATCATTTTATGCATGGTTTGAAAACGTTATTAAGTTGTATTAACAATGATACCAAGTTATTATGTTCCTAACGTAAGTATGATAAAAATAATTGGGGTTTTGGTTCAAATCTATTTTTCAACAAATTCACTAATGTGTGCAAATCCTATGTCTACGGGAAGAATATTAGTTATACATTGTATCCTAGTAGTCTTAATTGTACAAAACTAAAAGAAAAATGAAAAATCTCCAATTCCATTTTTTGTGTTCATCATGAACCCTAGACTCAAATTGAAAGAAAATAAATTAAATGACTTACAATTGATGATCTTTAAGATGTTGTGAGTGATTATAGGTGTTGATTTGATCTTCAATTATAGTTTTAGTGG
The DNA here is from genome assembly GCA_026074375.1 of Tanacetum coccineum. Lineage (NCBI taxonomy): Eukaryota > Viridiplantae > Streptophyta > Magnoliopsida > Asterales > Asteraceae > Tanacetum > Tanacetum coccineum. The sequence continues at coordinate 13,650 of BQNB010034633.1, forward strand.
TTGATTTTGAGTGTTTGGGGGTGTTGTGTTCGTGTTCGTCGCTTGCAGAGAAGAAGGGGTTTGTTTGTTTTGTGTTTGAATTTTTTTAAAGTTAAGTGATTCACGTTCATATTTTAGTATCTGTGTTGGGCGGTTACATATTCACATCCTGGTGGTCTCAGATATATTGGGGGGCCGCCTAGGGTATGGGGCCGCCCTTAGTGAGGGATTATACTCAGTTTTTGACGAAAATTTTACAAATAGGAGTGACATATTAATTTGAATTTCGCGAATTAAAAATGCTTAAGGTACTTCGGATGAAGTATTTAAGTTTTCATGACACAGAATGGAACACGGACTAGAAATGGAAGTACAGGAAGATAGAGATAGCGACTTGTATGATTTATGAAATGTGTTTCATCATTCCTAAACCAAGACGTAGATAGTTAAACAATTTACGTTTAAGGGGTTTCGTAAGAATGTCAGCGATTTTGTCAACGGACGACACTTTTTCGATTGAGATATGTTCCTTTTGGATATTTTTTTAAATTTCAACCGAAGAAAGTGGTGATGAATTTCGATGTGTTTGGTTCGAGAATGTTGTACCGGGTTTTTGCTAAGGTCGATTGCGCCTTTATTGTTACACATGATCAGGACGTCGTCGAGTCGAACGTCGTAGTCGATAAGATCTTGTTTCATCCATAGTGCTGGTTGACATGCCTTTCCGGCGCTTACGTATTCGGCTTCGATAGTGGATATAGCAAGAGCTCGTTTTGTTTTTCGAGAACCAAGATTGTCAAATTACATCCCACGAAAGTACAAATCCGCTGTGCTCTTTCGATCCATATATCCTCCAGCATGATCAGAGATGGATATACTACTGTTTATTTTCCGGCTCTGGGATACCATAATCACTAGTACGTAGTGCCTTTAATGTATCGGAAGATACGTTTAACCGCTTCAAGGTGAGTGGTTTTGGGAGCCTCTTGGGAGCGGGCACAAAGGCAGACACTATACCATGATATGGCTACTTGTGTTAGGTATAGTAAAAATACTATATGCTCGATACTTGTTACTTATTTCCGAATCACACACTTCGTCTTTTGTGAGTTTGGTATTGGAGGGACATGGGGGTTTTCATGGTTTAGATTCTTTTAAGCCAAATATCTTTTATAGTATTTCTTTAATATATTTTGATTGATTAAGAATACTACCATCTTACATTTGTTTTTTATTTGCCAGTCCAAGGAAGATGTTAATTACAACACCATCCATGTCATCTCGATACTCGTCATGCATGATTATGGCAAATCTTCACATTTGTCTTGACAAGTGAACCGAATTTGTGGAATAGACAATATTTAGAACGATGATGAGGTGTGTATCTTATCTTCTTAGTAAAAGGTGTTATCTACACCATTTATTTTTTATATTCATGTTTAATAAGGAAGCTTTTTAATCTATCATTTACAAGCTGTGGGTGCTTGTTTTAGACCATATAAAGCTTCTTTAGATTTATAATATGATCCGGTTTTTAATGTCAATGAATCTAGAGGTTGGCCATCAAAAAGTATAACCCTCATTGTTAAAACCATCAGGGATTGCACTTTTTAATCATTTGGAATGTTTAAGTCTAAAGCCAAGATAAGTAATAGTATCCTAATTGACTAAATTTAGCAACTAGGCATAAGTTTCATCATATCGTGCCCTTTTTTGATTATAGGCCTTGAGCAAATAACATAGCCTTATTTCAAGAAAACTATTTACCGTTCTCGTTAATTATTTCTAAACACCTATTTAGTTCCTATAATTTTCATATTCCTAGGTTGTGGAACTAACTCCCAAACGTCGTTAGCAATGAATTGATTTAATTCTTCTTGCATAGCGACTATCATCCGTTAAGGCTTCATTCACATTCTTAGGTTCTATAGTTGATATAAAATAAAAGAAGTTACTTTGGTTTTGGGCTTGTGATTAAGAGTTCTTTGGTTAAGGTTTCCTATGACATTTTCTAATGGATGGTTCCTAGATTCCTTAATATTGACTATTTCGTCAATCTCTAAGGTTTCATCCATAATGTCGTTTTCTAGGTTTTTCTTTTCGGCAACCTTAATTGTTTCTTCTTCATCTAAGTCATCATCCACCAAGGGTTATGTCTTAGAGGGTGGAGGAGTTTCATTGAATGTCACGTTAAGTGATTCTTTGACTTTCCTAGTTTGTTTGTTATAGGATGATGTAGGCTTTACTATTTTGAGAAAAACGTAAAATGATACCTTCGTAGGGACTTTGTGTCAAACTTTGTAAGGATAGTTTTGTGTTTAAGAATGATCAACCTCCCTGCTTCCAAAACAATCTAAAGTAATCTAACATAGGTTTCCTTCCATCTTAAGGAGTTCTAGGGTGTTTTTCCTTATGATGGCTCTAATTAGGATTTGGTTGAGATGTATGTTGATAGTGTCTCCTGCCGTTACACCAAAACTTTTATGTAACGATTGACATTCCAACATTGTCCTACTTCATTTCTTGAAAGTGTCTATTTTTTCTTTCAATCACGCATTTTGATTGAGGATTGTGCGTGGAGCGCTGAGAAGTCTTATGTGTATTACCTTGACATTTACAAAGCTCTCCAATTGCACCTCATTAATCAATATTCCTACGTCGTTGGTCTTATTGTCACTTTGTACATCCTAACTGTTTTGAATTTTCTACTATTATTTCGAATTGATCGAAAAGACTGCGATTTTGTTTCCTTAAGTAATCTAGTCCACGGATACTAGAGTAGTCATCTACGATGACTAAAGGTATAGCAGTTTCCTCAGTAACTTCGTACGGCGGATGGACCGAAGAGTCCTTATGAAGGATGTTATAAGCATCTAGTCGTTGAGACTTTATTCTTATGCCTTATGACCTAGCATGGCTTGCTTTCCAATTTTTGCAAGACATCACAGAATGTTGATTTAAACTTTAGCTTAGGTAAGTTTTCTAACTAATTCTTAGGAATGCTAACGTTTTGAATGAATGGGACGCATATTTGTGTGACATTAATATCCTATGCACTTTAACGTTGGAGTTCTTCATCAATCGTTGCTAGACAAATTTTATCCCTTAGGGGACTTATTTCTAATTTCATTCAATATAAGCTTTCTTCCTTATACCTTCTAACCTATGACTCTACCTTCCTAGTAATTTCACTATGCATGTTCAGAGAAAGTTACTTCAACACTTATTATATTATATTTTGTCCTATAACTTAAACATAGTTAAAGTCTAAGTTACCTATATGCTCTATATGATTATTTTGAGATTTGTCATTTGAAAATCGTTACCTTTGCCCAATGATGTTCCGCGAAGATTGCTACAAAAAAATAAATTAATCTGTTGTTTGCCCTTGTAGCTTGAAGGGAAATGAGCTTTTCGGTAACGTTATGTGTTTGGCCATCCGCTATCCTTTATCCACTCATCGGGTTCCAAGTCGACTCCAAGGCATATATCTATTTATATAAGGCAACACCTCAAACATTTGGTCCCCAATATCTCATGGGTCCAAAGTTGTTAGTGCTAAACATCCCTTGCATTTGATGCAATTGGTTGGGATGTGGTAAATGGACAGACTCATTTCTTTAGGGCATGTAACTTTGTCGTGGGAAGTTATTCCAAGTTGCAGGAAACCCACGAGGTTGATTTTTGCTCGACCTATGTTTATTTTTGGTTGCGGTGTTTTAGGAAGATGATATTTATTTATCGTCTTTCTAGGTGGTGGAGTTTTTGATCTAAAATTTGATTTTGAAAATCCAACTCTGGGTTTTGACAATGGCTTATAGAATTGCTTAACTTCATTATCACTAGCAACGGGAACTCTTACATTGTTTACTATTATGTGTTTTGGTCTAGGACCCAAAATAGATTTTTGAAAAGACACACTTTTCTCAGATCCAGGTGTGGTTCCTGGTGGCGGTCCCATATTTACTTTGGGGGCCGCCTGCACATTAAGGGGGCCGCCCATATTTATGGGACCTCCATCAGAGGACGCCTTTTTCTGAGCTTTCACAAATTTTATTTCCTTAGTTCCACTAGATGATGCTTCAAATGAATTAAACCCTAAACCTAACTTTTCACCGGAGGGTTTTTGATTATTTAACATTTCATTTAAGCAATGTGTGCTCTTTTCAAACTTGGTTAGTTTAAGAGCTTCCTCTTTAAGCTTTTCATTTTCAATTTTAAGCATATGACATTTTACACATTCGAGATCAACTTCCTTGTTTTTCTCGAGTGTAGACACTTTTTCTTTTAGAATACTAATTTCCTTTTCTAAGCTATCTCTAGTGGCTTTTAGTCTTTTATTTTTAGTGATTATCTTTAAACTCATTTTGCACAGTTTATCATATTCATTTTCTAATATTAAATCATCTATTGACGAGTTTTCATCACTAAAGTAAGAGGATTCAGAACATACCTCACTTGATGCTTGAGCTACTAGCACGTTTTGTTATTGACTTTCTCATCATCTTCTTCACCGCTATCACTCCAAGAACCCCGACAAATGCTCTTTGGTTCTTTTCTTTCGGTGGTTTTGGACATTCTCCAATAAGATGATTCGGGTCGCCGCATCTAAAACATTTTCTATCGCTTTTATCGTTTTTGTCGTCTCGGCTTCTTTGAGACGTCTTTTTGTCATTCCGAGGTTGTCTTATGAATCTACCCCTTCTCTTAAAGAATTTCTTGAAGTCTCTTGCCGCCATGGCGTATTCTTCATCTTTACTTCCGGAAGTCGAACATTCTTCATCACTAGATTCTTTCTTAGCCTTTAAAGCAAGAGATTTCCTTTCAACTTTTGCTTTGACTATTTCAGAATCTTTCTTGATGATCATTTCGTGAACTTTGAGGTTCCAGATAAGTTCATCAAGAGATAGTGGTGTTAAGTCTTTTGACTCTTCAATTGTCGTGACCTTTGCTCTCCATTTGGGATGTAGAGCCCTAAGAAATTTCCTAACATAGTTCTTGCTAGAATAACCTTCATCAAGAGCTTTTAGACTAGTAATAATAGTATTAAATCTAGCAAAAGCACTATCTATAGATTCGTCTTCGGAAATGACGAATTGTTCATATTGTTGAACCAAAAGGTCGATCTTGTTATCTTTGACTTGACTATTACCTTGGTGGGTGATTAACAATGTTTTCCAAATTTCTTTTGCCGTATTACACATGAAAATTCTTTCATATTCTTTTCTAGGCAAAACATTATAAATAACCATTTTCGCTTCATTATTTTTCGCGAGTCTCTTTTTAAGATCATCGCTTTGTTTTTCAAAAGGGATAACCTCATCTAATTTGGTTTTCGGATTTTGTTGAATGGGTTAAAAATCACCGTTGGTAATAACATGCCAAAGATCTAGATCTTTTGATTTAACATATGTCTCGAATCTATTTTTCCAATAAATAAAACTATCACTTTCAAAGAGTGGTGGTCTTTGCATAGATTGCCCTTCTAGATATTTGTCGGAATCCATAGATCGATCCAAGCTTTAAAATACAGTATATTTTAAAAATCCTGAGCGACCTTGGCTCCTGGTACCAATTGTGGAAACTAGAAGGAGGGGGGGTTGAATAGTTTACATGTTCGTTTAGGTTTTAAAAACTTTGCTTACAAAATATGTAGATTAGAGTTGTATGTTTAACCAATCCACAATATGAACAAACAATATATAACAATCTAAACTAAAGCTAGATAAAAATGACAATAATATGTAGAGATAAGGAAAGGAACAATCAAACCAAGATACCAAGATTTATAGTGTTTCAGCTACGAAGCTCTTCTTCGCCCTAATCCACTCCTCGAGTATCCTACTCGAGATTTCACTATGTCAACAAGCTCCCTTCAGGCAGAGAAAATCGTTTACACGTCGCTTATGTTATTTTCCGACACTAAGCTAAATGTCGAGTCCTAATCTTAGCTAGAACCAATCTACCACTTCACAATCAATACACAATCACTAGATCTACACTATCGAATTTACATACAATCCGAATCACACAAATACACAAGATAATTACAATAGAGATTTGGTACTTAGAAGAAAAGAGGAGAGATCACTAATTAACACTTCGTTTCTTGACGAATACGAGTGTTTTTCTCTTGCACTTGAATGAGAGGGAAGAGATGAGAAGAAGAGATTAGATCACTTGAAACAAGATCAAGAGATTTTAGTGAGAGAAAGAAGGTTTTTAGAAAGAGAAAGAAGTGTGAGAAAATTCATGCAAAGAGGTCTAATTTTCAGCAAGGGATGTAGCAGTATTTATAGGCAGGAAAATCCCACGGTAACTAGCGGAGGTCCCGGCGGTCCCAGATATATAAGGGGGCCGCCAGGCCTATAAGGGGGCGCCAGGTAGACTTCGCTCCCTTTTTTGTCTTTTTATGGGGAAGGTTGTATCTAGTATAGAAGCTTCCGTTTTGGGGGGAAATTTTGAATTTTAAATTTTCAGTTTTTAATAAAACTTTTCTTTTAATTAGAAAATATTTTTTATAATTAATTTTGTGAAAATCTTTTGTAAAAATGTAATGGATAAGAGAAAAATATTTTCTTGATCACTAATCATGCTTAATGATTTATTTGTTCATACCTTAAGTGATTACTAATCTTAGAAATGAAATTTTACTATTAATAATTTGTAAACATTTAATTTTATCATAAACGTTTTTACATTTTGTTATTATCAAAACGTTGAGAGGTCGAAAAATATAAATAACGTTTTTAGACATTAATTGTATTAACACATTAAACGTTAAACTACGAGCTACGATAAACTATAAAATACACGGGGTGACCGAGTCTTTTTCTAATATCTAACAGAAGTATTATCCTATTTTACTTTTCTGATTTATCTTTTCCCTATGATATTTCTCGCATTATGGACAATGCTCATATTAAGTATAGAGAGAGATAAATAGGAAAACTAAAATTTTCAAAAATATATAAACTTATCTATGTTTTCTAAATGTAAAAACTGATATATACTCAAATTAGTAAAATGTATAAAAACTTGAATCTTGGAAGAAAAAAACATTTATTGATCATTTAAGCAAATCTGACTCTGGATCGATAACTTTGCTAGCATATTTATACCCATTAGCACTGAAAATGTGAAGAATTCTGAGCCTATTCTTAATATAAAGCATACATCTTTTATGCATGATTTCTTTGTGTATGAGTGTGCCGATGATTTGTTCATTCTAGAACTTGTGCTTGAAATCTTTACGAAACCGTAGTGAAAGCACGTTCGCGTGTTATAGATATTTTTTGATAAAGAGGTAAAAAACCAATTGTTAACACTTAACTTTAGTGTTTCAAAAAAAAATTATACAACATTAAACCTGCCTTACCCTTGTTAAAAGTTTTATGATTAAGTTATTTGATGCATTATCCGTATGTATAGTGGTACGTTAAAGTTGGTATTGCTATTATAATGAAGTGCGAATGTTGCAAACTTCTAAGTTTGTTTGAAATAGTATGCTTATCATAAGTATGGGGGAAAGCAAATATCCTCGAATGAATGAAAGAAACAAAGAATAAAAAGTAATAAGGCAAAAATAAGCCAAAAAGTAAAAAAAGGAAGAAAGTTAATATATGTGCGGATATTGCTGATAATGATTTGATTGTAGACCTTTTTGACATTTAAAACCCAAAAATTCCCATGCCATATCCAATTCATATTTACCAAATAAAACCCTCTCTTTTGATAATTATGTCTGGTGCTTACGCCCATCAGAATTGTTTAGTTTCTTGTACAAGCCTATGGTAATTTGAATGAATCATGACTGAGCGTTTGAGTGACTTACTTACATTATTTATTCCACTAAAATTGAGCGAGTGTGAATTAAAATTCCTGAAAATTCGTGAGTTGCTTTGTCGCGTTATCTTAGCTTTTGATCATTAATTTGTTTCATTCTTCCACAATTAAAAACCAAAGTACTTTTTCGCTTTGATTGTTTGAGGGCAAGCAATAGCTAAGTATGGAGGATTTGATAATGCTCCAAATATACATATAATCCCTCATAAATATGTAAATTATCTATATAAATATATTAAATATCGCATGTTTAGATACTTATTTAAGTAAAAGTTGTTTCAGGACCAAAGAACGCAAAAAGGACTAAAAACGCGAAAGATGTCCGTTAAATATACTAACGAATGTTAAAGGAATGATCTAGAAGAAGAAAAATGAAGTATTAAATGAGCTGGAGCCAAGTGCGGCGTACTTTAAGACGGGGAGAGAGAAAATTGAATGCTAGAGCAAGTGCGGCGCACTTCTAAGGAAGTGCGGCGTACTTTGGTCTGCAGTTACACAAAATCATTAAAAAATTGCATTCATGAGAAGGCTTTTTACCTATCCTTAACCCACGTCCTATGGTGCATAGAGGACTATAAATTGGAGCCTTGGCCAGGGTTTTTACACACACAATCACTTACAATCATAGTGAAAAATAGAATCAAGTTAGGAAGATATTTTAGGGAAATTGTTGAACTTGTTCTTGGTTCATCAAATTCCCAGGTTGTAATTCATCAAAAGAAGTAATATTTCGAACTAAGAGTTGTTGTGACAGAGTTACTTGGTGGATTGGAGTAGAATTTCTGGGTTTAATATAGTTCTCGTTTTTGGAAAACGCGTGTACAACACTATCATTTGCTTTTGGAATCGGTATAAATCTTGTTTCTCTTTTGAATATGATCTTTACTGAATTCATAATGTTTGCTATGTATTTTGCTTTCATGATTATGGAGTAGTTCTTTTATGTTTATTTGGGATAAATGAGAGTCGGATTATGAACATGATGACTAATACTCCCTCCGTCCCAAAATTATTGTCCCCTATTGACTTTTTCAGTCTTTTTCTTTGAACTTTAACTTTAAATATTTTTGTTTGTGTTATGTTATACTTGATGCAAAATATATGAATTGATTGGTTTTTAATTGTATTTTCATTGTTATAATTTTATCAAGTATTACATAACATAAACAAAAATATTTAAGGTCAAAGTCGAAAGAAAAAGACTTAAAAAGTCAATAGGGGACAATAAATTTGGGACGGAGGGAGTAATGTTTTTGGCAAATAATGAAGTTAAACTTGATATTGGATTAATCGGATCTTTGTTAAGCACTTGATTTATCATATATAATGGATGTAGGTCGAAAGACTCCATTTTTGTGGTGGATTCCGCATTGTTTTTCTATGACAATTTGGTGCTCGTTTTGTGAGAATTAACAAATAAACTGTTTATCAAACCCGAGAATAAAAATGTTTAAGGTTCAATCTTATGTCTAACGAACTTGATTGAACAAGCTTATCTTTATTATTTCCAAACATGAATCAAACTTAAAGCATTTTATATATTAAAGATTAAAGGCCGAAAGGATTCTCTTTTATATAACATAGACAAACGCTTGAATAACTACCCGTCTACTTAAGTGTTTATATCTTTATTCATGAGTTCGTTATTATTCATATGTTCATCCTTGCTCTCTTCACCAAATAAACATATGTTTTAATCATTTGAAATACAAATCGTCCCCTTTTATCTTTAGATTTTGTGACAAGTTTAAAGATATTCATCGTGCAAAACTCATTAACTTTTTAAGAAACTGCAATCCCGTAGAACGACCTAATCTTACTCTAAATCTATACTACATATGGGGGTTACACTTTTCCCGTGTGTTTTTTTCTATTTACCGGTAATTCTAGTCTTATAAATTAAAAACTTTTGAAACACATCAGCTAACGACATTTACTTTTGCCCGTTAAGTTTCATCCTGGTAAGGGTGTTTTCGTCATTTACACTTTCCCGCCCACATTACTCCATAGGCCGACTTGTATTCCCAAGGAAGACTTATGTTTATGGACATAATTTGCAACACGTAAAATTTTCATCTTCGTCAGCGTTAAGTTGACAAGACTCAACTATTCATCCTTTTCGAATTCCAACCATTCTTGTATTTAAGCAAACTATTATCTTCTTCATTATCATTCTTTACAAACCCTAAGAAGCCAAATACTTAATCAAGCCAAATCTCATCAATGGCCCGTACCACATCATCGTCTACAAACATTGAAGTTCAAATGATAGAGTTAGTTAGGAAAGAAGTAGATAATGACTTAAAGCTTGAGAAAAAGTACATTAAGCTCTACTTGGAAGTGATTGATATTCATAATCAGAGGGAAAAGGAGATCGGCGAGCTTGAAAAGTTCAACGGTGACCCTATGACTGTTGAAGTTGTGTGTATGTTGAAGCGGGTGCAAAGTCGTGATATGAAGAAGGTTGCACGTCTCCAAATCATGGTGGTTGAATCCCATCTCAAAGAAGCACCTATTTGTTAGTAAGATAAACTTAGGGATACTATGTTAGGTTTTGGTGTAGCCATGTAGGGGATGTTGTTTGTTGGTTTTTTGGTTTAGGTTTTTGTGTATGTCGTTTCCCCATGAATAAATATGAAGTTTTATGGTTTAAGGATGCATGTATGATTTGCCAATGATTCTTGATGTTTGTTTTTTTAATTGACCATATTTTCTTGATCATTCATTGTTCCCATGTTTGACATTGTTCCTTGTTTCCAAACACCTCTTTGTGATCATATCTTGCTAAGGAAACTAGTCTAAGGCACATGTTTTAAGGCAGATGGTAAATTGCTTGTAAACATTGTGATTATGTTTTTTATCATTCATTGTTCCATTTTTTTCACTGTTATTCATAAAGGGGTGTTTAAAAAAATGGTTTAAGGCGGATGGTAAACTGCTTGTAAACATTGTGGTCATTTTGGTGTTCCTTGTTTAATCTTTGTTATATCATTTGTAAAGCATCCCTTCTTTGCCTTCTTCCAGTCATCCAAACACCCTTTGAACTAACATGGGTTTAATAGTTACAAGTCAATTACAATGCATACAGTTGCCTCTTTTTACCCTTCACTGCAACAACTTGTAAACCAAGTATGCAACTTGTAAACCAATCTAAAATAGAGAACTAACACAGGTTTGACTGGCTCAAGTCAATTACAATGCATACAATTACCAAAATTTTCCACAAGTTACTTTTGCTAGTCAATTCAAGTCACAAGGTTGATTGTTGCAAGTCAATTACAATACATACAGTTACCTCTCTTTACCCTTGACTGTAACAATTTGTGAACCAAGTATGCAACTTGTAAACCATTCTAAAAGAGAGAACTAACACACGTTTGATTGTTACAAGTCAATTACAATGCATACAATTACCAGAATTGCACCCTTGACTGCAACAACTTGTAAACCTAAGTATGCAACATGTAAACCAGTCTAAGAGAGAGAACTAACACAGGTTTGATTCTTGCAAGTCAATTACAATGCATACAATTACAAAAAGTTTCCACAAGTTTTACTTTTGCTAGTCAATTCAGGTCATCCAAACACCTTGTGAACTAACACAAGTTTGACTGTTGCAAGTCAATTACAATGCATACAATTACCAAAATTGTCCACAAGTTTGACTTTTGTTAGTCAACTAAAGTGATCCAAACACCCCTGTGAACCAACTAATAATTACAAATAACACAAGTTTTATTGTTGCAAGTCAATTAGAATGCTCCAAACACTCTATGCAAGTCAAATAGATGGAATACAAATGCCTAAATATATAACTACCTATTGTAGTAAACAACCATTAACAAAAGATAAGTGTCTTAAACATAACCATAACAAAGGATAAGAAGGACCCGAGGGGATTAACGTGTATGGCCAAAACAGTTAGATGTAGGTTTGGTCAAAAATTGGACAGGGTTATTTTTAATAAAAGGGATAAAGACAATGGCATAAAGGGAGGCGTCTCATGATGGTAAACTTGATCTCTCGATCAAATTGAAAGGATTATGTGCAACCAAACAACAGTTTTCACAGCTTGCCTTCACATAAATGCCGAAGGGTTAAACCTGTGCACACTAAACAGAACACGCAAGCGGAAATAAGAAACGAGTTAACGAAATGAAATGGAGATAAAGAGGAAATGAAAATATAATTGTTTTTTCCGATGGAAATGAAACTATAGCGATATTTTCATTAAAGGATAAAACCGTAATTATCTAGGGAGTATATATTTATCAAAGATAAATATATTAAGTACATAAAACGCAAAACCATACATGCAATCTTTGATGTGTAGTGTATGTTGCTCGCGAGTGCAAACATTAGGTGGATGTGTGCGAAAGGTGGTTGCCTAAATAGACCGAATTAAGGCGTGTTATGGCGAGATGAAGCCCTATGCTGATGTTGAACTTGCCAAAATGATGGTTATGGATGCTTGTTTCATACTAGAATTCTGTTATCAGATTTCAGATAGTGATGACACAATTCCTGCAGGAAATATTTCCTTGGCTCAACCTATAATATGTGACCTAGTGCTTGTAGAAAACCAGATCCCTTTCTTTGTTCTTAACGGCTTGTTTGAATGCACTATCTTGACATTTGAATCTGATTTATCTGTTACTGAATTTATCTTTCCAGTTCTAAAACTTATCACATCCTTTGAAGGGAAGTTGAGAATATTCGACCGTGATACAAGAACAAATTACAACCATGTCCTCGACATTCTTCACAAATCTTACAAACGAAACCATAACAGGAAAATACACACATCGTTTTTTTTGTGCCAACCTCTTACACAGCTGTGGAACTAGCCAAGGCTGGGGTAAATTTTAAGCCAAATCAAAATAAACCAGGGGCGTTTACCATTGAATTCCAGTCATCTACTTGTAACCCTACTTTGACAATGCCGGTACTGCGTATAGAAGAATACACAGAACCAGTTTTGCGGAACCTGGTTGCGTATGAGCAGTTCTTTCAAGATGTCGGTAATCATGTCACATCATATGTTGTCGCCATGATGAAGCTAATAGACACAAAAGAGGACTATCTCAAGCTAGTAGAATACAAATTGTTGTAGTCCATCCAAGTGGCCATCAGTATATTGCCGATATGATCCAGGGATTGTGCCAAGAAGTTGTTCTAAAAGAGTTCTCATATGGCCAGTCATGGCGAAAAATGGATGAGCACTGCAACAGTGGTCTAGGGTGGATCAGGCAACCACCTAACCATCATTTTGGGTTTATTAGCAATTATTTACGTTTCTTTAATGGTAGTGATCATTTTGGGTCTAGGGTGATTATTTACGCAGTCTTTAATAACGTAAATAAACCTACTGTTCTATTCGCAGTCTTTAATTAGTCGGGTTTATTTACATTTCTTACTTTCTTATGTATGTCACTACGTTATTGTATGTTTAGCCTCAGTTAAAGGATAACATTTTCAGTTTTTATAGGATCATCTTGATTCAACTTATCTCAACTACACTAATTGTCTAAAGTTTCCACCATCTACCTGACGAATAATTGAATTAACCGTAAATCAAAAACTTGTCATTAGCATTCATATAAAAGTGCAAGTCAGTAGCTACAAGCTCTATGAAGGAAATATCCAGCAATTGGCCCTTTGAGCATAAAAAATGTGTGCAACGAAATGTGAAGTCTAATGATAATGTTTTGAATCGAATATCAAGAAGTGTTCAAAGTGGAGCAAAGCAGCGTTCAACTGATCATAATTGAATTGTTTCATATTAGTATTACCAGCCATTATTCATGATCTCTTTCTTTGCACCATCTTGCAGAAAAACATTAACCAAATTTTGAAGCATTATAGGGACATATTACGGACTGTTATAAACAAAAGCAAAACCAAAAACATAACAATGGAACTGGATAATACAGTATAACAGAGAACAAAGTCACAAACCTCAACAGGTCTGCAACCAACCAATTACCCACCATTAGTCCATTAGCACCAACATCATTGAGTCACACTAAGCATACAACCAAATACTATCTAAACTTGCAGAAACAACATGAGAGAAGGCACGCAAGATCAAGACATACTTTTATAAAAACACAGCTCGATTAATTTTACACAAAGATACCCTAACAACATTACAATGTACTAATCATCTCACTTCTTCGCCTTCCTTCCTGCAGACACTTTCTTCGCTATCCCTGCCTTTGGCTTCAAACTCTTAACAAATGCCTTCTTCACAGGTGTCTTCTTTGCTGCCTTAGCAACTGGTGCCTTCTTTGCTACCTTAGCCGGCTTTGTTGGCGTCTTTGGCTTAGCCTTGGATTTCACAGCAGCAGCTTTTTGGCTTAGCCACAGGCTATATCTTTCACAGTTGTGGTTTTGGCTTTCCGCAACAGCCTTAGTGCTTATGGCTACAGCTTTCGCCTTTGGAGGCAGCTTATGCTACTTTGCAACAGATCTATATGCCTTAAGCAGCACTTTCTTCTTTCGCCTTCAGCAGGAGCAGCAGCTGACGTTAGCTTGTAAACGCCTTAACCTTACCTAACTTACCACCAATCAACTAACTACTTCAACTGAGTCAACAAAACTTTCTTAAAATTGGCTGGGAGATTCTTTTGATTCTCCTCGGCAAACTTGGTGATCGCGTACTGACTAGATCCGGTCCTCTCTTTCAACGACACAATCGCCTCCTTAATCATCTATAATCAAAATTAAATAGCATCAATACCTCATTCAAAAACATCAATTACATAGATCTAATTGTAGCAATAATCTCACAAATTAACACATTTAGTTAACATAACATATAGATTAACTAAATTATACCGATATAACAACTTAACACAGCAAATTAGCCTTATAACATCATTTTAGACACAATTAAATAACATCAACTCATAAAATAACATCAAATTAGCCCTAAAACATCAATTAACATATATTTAACCAATATATAGACAAATAAACACAAAATAAACTAAAATTAGCAACAAATTTATACCTCAAAGTAAGGTGGATGCAAAGCAGGACTCTTAGGCTTACTCTTCGTCACCTTCTTAGCTTTCTTCACCTTGCTGACGTCACCTTTTTCTTCAATCACTGGAGCTTCAACAGGGACAACCGGAACAACTACTTCTTCAGTCGCCATTAATTATATTTAAAAGTTTCAGTTAGATTTTATAAAAATGTGAATGATGATGAAAATGAATGTGTGTGTTTGTGTGGTTTAAATAGTGCAGGATATGTCACACGGATCGAGTACCTGATTTTAGTTTAAATCTCATCCGTTGGATTAGCTTCTCATCCATGGTTTATATTTAGTGAATTGGTGGATGTTGGATCGAGTTTATGTATTTTGGTGTGTTTCTATGCTTAATTCATTTGGTTATAAGTTTTTATTTAATTGATATTTTAAGAGAGTTTTCTAGAGTTAGGAATTAAGTTAGCTTTCTAACGAGTATTTTCGCGAAAGGATAAGTTTTGCGGTTTAAGAGATATTTGAGTTGGAATGTATACTGGTCGAAAAGAGGGTGTTTTGAGAGTTGTTGATGGTTTTGAGTGGTTTAAAGAAAAATGTGTTGGTTTGATTATTGATTTTTTGATTGGGATTGATAGGGAGTTAGCTTAGTAGCACGTTGGTTCGAGAATTTTTGGAATCGACTGTGATTTAGGCATGGAGATGTTTGTTTGAAGACCGGTAAAGATGAACAAGGTTTGCATAGTGATGAGGTGATGGAGTTTGTGTTGGTATTTGTCATGTTTGCTAGCCGTAATTGTATCGATTATTTTTTTGCCTACGTGTTTGTCTTTGATATCATTTTGGCGCGTAAAATGACTATGTTGAATCATATTAAAACGTCAAGTGTCAATTATTATTTTTTTGCCTACGTGTTTGTCTTTGTATGAGAGGTTTTCAACACTCGTGAACAACGTGGATCGAAACAAGATTAAACCAAGTGAAATTGCACTCAACACCAAATTTCTCAATGATGAGGTGTCATTTTATACACTTTTTTGAGGTATTTTAACCCCCTAAATCATGCATTGTATGCCCAAATAAAGGACTGTAATCATATCTTTTCAGAATTTAGCATTGGTAAAGACATTTATAGGAAATACACGGTCCTTGGGCTCATTTAGGAGAAAACAACAGACAAGACTACAGACCTACCCAACAATTCCTCAAGATTTATGTTCCAAAGGCTAAACGGCGTCACAAGAAGCACGTGACCGTCGTCACAATTCCATGCCAGACAGAGTCACAAAAAGCATGATAGCGCAACTCGCCACGACCCAGCCCAAGGATCTAGGATATCTATCAACTTTAAGACGGCGTCACGAGTTAAAGGCAGCGATTTTTCTATATAGTACAAACCCGAAATTAGGGTTTTATTGTGTGGAACCTTTAGAGTAAAAAAGGTGAGACTTACCCTAGTTCGTTTATCACTTATTAGGACGATTTTAGTGGCTTCAAAAACCCATCTACCTTATTCATTTCATGTTTTAATTCAAGTAAGACTGGATCTTAATCGTTCATATGTCTTGTTGTTTGATTCTTTATTGTGTCTTAGCTTGTACCTTAACATGCTATGGCTAAACTTCTTATTGTAATTCATGTATGATTGTGTGAAACCTATAATAGTAGATCTTAGTGTGAGGTTGCTTCTGTGATGATTATGCATGATAGACTTTAGAAAAGATCAAGCTTTTGTCTGTTATTGATGTTGATATGTCTAGGAAACATGATGGTATAGAAAGGAGATACCATCGGTATCAGTCTTTCTACTCACCTTTACCCTTAATATGTTTATCCACTTTAATATATTTCAAATGCATTTAATATACTCTTAGGGGCCGGGATATAGTCTTTTCAAATTACCGTTACTTCTTTGTGTTTTGCCTAACGGAATATTAAATAGACGGCGGGTATCGTGTAAACTGATCGTTTAGGACTTGGAAATAAATACATAATATCATCACAAGTGTAAGAAAGCAACAACACTAGGAGAAAGCATCTAGGGAGTAACACATGGATATACATGAATACAAACTTTCTAACGAGTATTTTCGCGAAAGGATAAGTTTTGCGGTTTAAGAGATATTTGAGTTGGAATGTATACTGGTCGAAAAGAGGGTGTTTTGAGAGTTGTTGATGGTTTTGAGTGGTTTAAAGAAAAATGTGTTGGTTTGATTATTGATTTTTTGATTGGGATCGATAGTAGATTAGCTTAGTACACGTTTTGTTCGAGAATTTTTGAATCGACTGTTGATCTAGGCAAGGGTTATTGTTGTTTGAAGACCGGTAAAGATGAACAAGGTTTGCCAAATATTAATGATGTGATGGAGTTTGTGTTGGATATTTGTCATGTATGCTGCTAGCCGTAATTGTATTCGTATATATTTTTTGCCTACGTGATTTTTGTCTTTGATACATTTTGGCGCGTAAATGGACTAATGCTGAAATCATATTAAAACGTCAAGTGTCCAAAATATGGGTTCATGTAAGTATGGTTAGTAGTATACCAAACATCTTCTATGTCTAATTTAGTCTTTACCGTAAAACGTCCTTAAACCAATCTCGTTTTTTTTAAAATAGCGTAGCCTCTACGTCGTATAGGCCACCTCCACCACCGTAAAGCCATCTTGTTCCTCTACGTCGTTAGAAGGTACGCATAACTAAATTTTTGCACTATACATACATTTTCACAAAAAAAACGTTAAACGCAACAGTTGAATCTGTTCAAACTCAAAACTAAGGATGGATTACGTTTAGTTGTAGAAAAGAAATTCATGTTTTTTTTGTTTCTAAATTCCTAGGAAGGGAATGGTTTTTTTTAGATAATGAATGATTAAGAATTTTAAAAACCTTTTAGATATGAGAGTTATATTTTTCTTATTAGAAATGGAGAATGTAAAAATTTTGATTTTCTGTTTTTCTATTTAAAATTATGAAAATGAGAATTTTCTTTTTTTTTAAAATATTGGAAAAAAGTGCGACTAAACAAGTTTTCAGTTTTTACATTCTCAAATGAAAATTTTTGCTAGAAAAATGAGATATTTTTCCCCAAATAAACACACCCTAATATTCCCTTCAACATAGAACAATTGCTTAAGTATATCTTACACTTACAAAGGTATGGAAACACAATTTCATCCAAACTGTGCATTGTCCCAAACACGTCAGTTTGTCCATTTATAAAACTTATACATCACTACAGACCATTCTCTGCCAACACAGCATTTACCACATAAGTTTGAATTGTAAAACGTTTGAATATATGAAGGACTACACTTTACAAAAATCGATGGGGTTTAATTTGTCTGTAACATGGGTATCTAATATCTACTTGCCTATACATAACGGCACGTGCTTCCATTCATATCATTAATCCTTAAGGCCTTTACGCAATGACCTGACATAGTCCAAATTAATCTATGTTAGGAATAAAAAAAGTGTTTATTATTATATATGATTTGGTCTTGTATTATTATTTACTTTTTGTTTTATTTATAATGTAATAAAGGAAATTTGGCACAAATTACCACTTAAGAAAGTAAGGTAAGAAATTAGTATAAATACTATATTAGACATATAGATTAGAAGCTTTTTTCATTTTGTAACTCCTTTCTTCCATCCTTTCTCTCTTTTATTGAAAATTTGAAAAGTGATAAAAAAAAATCTCTCTAGTCTTTTTCTCTTATGCTTAAACCTTCATCTTTACTACTTTATAAAGCATTTAGCCAATTTCTAAAATTAGAAATATTTAAAATTTTAAGTAAAAAAGATTACCTCTTTGAGAAAGTTTATACATACATGTATTTAAAAGTCTTTAAAAAAACAACTAATTTAAAATTTTAAAGTTACAAGTGAAAAATCAAGTGTCTTCATGTACAATTAATTATAAGTTACATCTGAAACTTTAAGTGTTTTTTATTTAATGTTTGTAACGGCCTTGCATATTGTAAACAACTAATTAATACCAACATAGTTCATTTCTTCTAAAGCTACCTTATTCTTGTCCCTCACACATAAAACACTAAACACACATAGAGACACACCACAATGATGCGTTTCTTTCTTCTTTCTTCATTTTTTTTCTCTAACCTATAACACACCACAATGAGCAACTGCCTGGACTATCATGAATGGAAACATCAGTTATTAATGGAACGTACAGGGGATTCATGGAAGTGATATTGCAACTACTGTTGGAAATGGTTAAATAAGAATGGTAGCAGGAATACATGGAGGCTAAATGGGAATCAAGCAACTACTGTTGGAAATGGTTTTGCTCAAAAGAATGTGGAAAATAAAGAGAATGTTTAAAGGATTCCTAGAACCACATCTACTTCGGGAAAGACGAATGTTTAGTGCTACAACTGCAATGGAAAAGACCACTATGAAAGAGTTGTGTAAAACCCAAGTTTTGTGATACTAAGTATTTTAGGGAACAGATGATGCTCGCCGCAAAAGATGAAGTTGGAGTTAATCTTGATACAGAGGAAACGATTTTATGCTCATGAATGCATATGGTGACGATCAGCTAGAAGAGCTCAATGCCTTAGTAATCATGATGGCACGCATTCAACCTACTGATAACAAGACCTGAAACTAGACCGACATAAGATTCTGAAGTTTATATCAGGAGTTAATGCTTCTCAAATTGATCTAATAAATGGATTACTCTCAAAGGGTGATCATGAACAACGAAATCATGAGAAATTCAAAACTATTAAACACACATCTGTTGATGATCAAATTGATTCTGATATCATTTTTGATGATCCTTATGTGGAGGATAATAGTAGAGCATTGAACATGATCTAGATGCCATGATCAAAATTTTGTGGCCTGATCCCTGAATGTATAATGTACAATTTAGGCTAAAAATCACACGCATAATGAATGAACAATGAGCTGAAAAGGCAAAATGCGTTGATACAAAGGGAACTTGAGACGTATAAGGAACGAGTTTGGGATTTTGAGAAGAAAGCAGTTCAATTCATAAATTACAAATCTGGATATAAAAAACTGCAAAATCAAATAAGTGTTAAAGATAAACCATTGAAAAACTTAAGAAAGAAAAAGATGAGATACGAGATCAGTTTTTAAAATAAAAAAATGAGTCTTTGAACATAAAAAATAAAACTAAATCTTTCAAAAAGGCTTTCAAAGTAAAAGATGACAAGTGTCTTGAAGATATTGTCACGTTAGGAGAAAAACTCAAATCTCCTGAACGAGTTGTTTTCAAAATGTCACACTCACTTCAAACAATTCACATGCTTGGTACTAAACCAAATTCGTTTTATGATCTAAACATGAAAACTGGGTTGGGATTACAAAATCCATAACGTCTCAAGAAAGCCATACAAGCACAACCTAAGATGTATAACGGTAAATATCTCAAATGTGATAACTTGAGCATCAATTTACCTGATTTTGAGGAAACTCTTAAGGACACGGAAGAAAGTCGATTGAAAATGAAAGATAAAATGATTCAACTTGATTATGTAAAACTAAATAAACTTTATGATTCATTTGTTCCTCAAAAGGAAATTTCTGTTGATCAAACATATCTTTCAGCGCCTTCTACTTCTAATGTAACTCCTGAATCTAGTCTACAGATGTCGAGTCTACCTCCAAAAGAGATGCCAAAAGAAATTCAATTAATAAAATTGTTTGTTAGTCTTGAAAAAGAAATCTAAAATCTAGATAGGCTTGTTTATAGGAATCTTAAAGTCTCTACTGACACTCATTTTATATATGACAATAAAAGTGATATACGAAGCATCTTTAATATGGAGGTACACCCGATTTCAAAATCATTGAGTTCATGCACAAAGGTAATTAAAGAGGAGATTACAAAAAAAGTACAAGAGATGTTAGATGTTTTTGAATCAATGGAAAGCAAAGTTTTTGAAAATTCACAAAAACATGAATTTTTTTCAAAATGAGATTGATCAATTTTTGGATGCTTCCTTAATGAGAGAAGTTAGGGATTGCGTGATGATTTCAGTTGAACAAAACAAAAATGAAATTTTCTGAACCGAATTGTGATTCTTGAAAATGATTTTCAAAGGTGTCAAGCTCAAAGCATTGATTTTGAATTACAACTGCAACATCAAAAAGAGAAAAATGCTTGTGATATCTCTTGGAAGTCAAAAATGGAAAAGTTGAATGATGAGAAAGTGTCGTTAGCTTTTCAATTTGATTCTTTGCTCAAAGAAAGAGAAAATATAAAACTTGAATATCAAACGCTTTTTAACTCAATCAAAACGACACAGGCTCAACATCAATGGGAGGTTAATGAATTGATTGAAAATGTCAATCAAAAGACATATTATGTGGATGTGCGTTCTAAGAATCAACATCTTTTGATGATTATTTATGAGCTCAAAGTTAAGTTAAAATTTGTTGAAAAGGGGAAGAATGTGGACATTAAGTTTGATAGATTTGCGGTCTTAAGAAAACTTATCTGTGTAAGACCGATGAACAAAAACAAAGATTTAAAGTCTAAGATTGTTCCTGAGATTGAGGTCAGAAAAGATTTGTTAAAACAAGTCACTTCATGTTCTTCACCTAAGATTGAGCAAGTCAAAAGTAACACAAATGTCATTGCAAGAGGAATGCATCGAGTAGTAAAAATAGGATCACAAATTCCAATTGCTAAACCTAACATGCTTTCTTCTAATTCCATAGGAGTAGAGAGTTCTAGTAGTGTTAGCAGACCAGAGTCTAAGAGCACTAATTTAAAGAAAAGTGTCTTTCTGAACACTAAGTCTAAGAGAACTTCTAAGGAATTCAAGAAACATCAAAATAGTGGTAGTTTTGTTTCCAATAAGAGTGATACATCAAATTTGAATGTTTAAACACCAAAAGTGATTGTATTTAATGCAAAAGTTGTAAACGTTGTGAATAATGGTTAGAATGTTGTATGTGTTTCTTGTGGAAAAAATGTTTTTATGATATCTCATGATAAATGTGTTGCTCGATATGCTTTGTTTATGAATTCTAAAGTAAAAAGAGCCTTGTTTACTTCCCATGTAGCGGCAAAATATAGTAGTTTAGGAGCTACTCCCGTAGTTGCGAAATCTAGGTTTAGTATTGCTACCCCCTCCCCCCTAATGCAAAAATAAGGTCTCTAGTGATTCACCACTAACTCTAAAATCTAGACATCATAGGGCACTTAACACTTACATGAAAACCAAAATAGAAACAAGTATGAAGTGACATAAATGGTTTGAACACCAACCAAATTTCAATTGGTCACCTAAGAGCAAACTGCACAAACCACTTCAAGTATTACTAAGAGTAGTGCCGTAACTTACTCTAAGACACTAGTTACCACTCAAAAATAGGTAGCCAAATTGTCCACTCTTCCATCCGTGTTTTCATCATGTGGTGCAGTGATCCAGCTTTTCCTTTAGATTGTTGATAGCGAGTACTCAAAGCATATGACTGGAAATCTTAAACTGCTGAGAAATTTCGTAGAGAAATTCATAGGAACAACCTGCTCCGATAATGACCATTTTCAACAATCACATGATACAAAATTTATGTTCAGGGAAACCTCATGATATGTCACGTCTACTATGTTGAGGGCCTTAGACACAACCTTTTCTCGGTTGGACAATTTTGCGATGGGGATCTTGAAGTAGCCTTTTGATCTTAACACATGTTTTGTTTTGGAAATTTAGTGGGTGAAAAGATCTTACTACTGGTTCTCAGTGATTTAAATTTACACCATCTCTATTTTTGACATTGGCTGCTTCATCCCTCGTATCTGCTTTAATGCTTCCAAAGCTACATCAACAAAATCATGGTTATGACACCGTCGACTTTCTCATCTAAACTTTGGTACCATTAACCATATTAGTAAAAAAGACTTAGTTGATGGACTTCCAAAGTTTAAGTACGACAAAGACCATTTGTGTCCCACTTGTAAGCAAGGAAAGAGCAAGAAATCCATTCTCAAACCTAAATTGGTTCCAAGTACTCATTCTAAACTGGAGATGATTTCACCATGGATTTCTTGGGGTCGTATGAGGGTAGAAAGCATAAATGGCAAGAGGATCCTTTTGTTAATTGTCAATGATTACTACTGTTAACACATGCGGTGTATTTTCTTACGTACAATGGACGATAGGGCTTCAGAATGATCATCAAGTTCATTACTTAAATTCAATGGAATATGCTAGTTTAAATTTAGAAGGTTTGGTTTGATAAGGCACATAATTCAAAAACAAAAAACTGAAGTCTCATTATGAAAAGCTCGGCATTATGCATTAAACTTTAATCGCTAGAACGCCTCAGTAAAATGGTTTGTTGAACGAAGAAATCAAACTCTTGTCGAGGCTGCATGCACAATGCTCATCTTTTTAAAAGCAAAAGAATTTCTATGGGCTAAAGCTATTTCCACTGCTTGCTTTATGGAAAATTGGTCTTTAGTGCATACTCGCTATAACAAGACTCTATATTAGCTTATAAAGAACAAAAAAACCCAATGTTCAGTACTTTCATGTGTGTTTGGGAATCGTTTTTGCTATCAACAAATGAATCATGATGATCTTGGGAAGATGAAATCAAAGGCGGACATTGGCATCTTTATCGGTTATTCTGAATCATCAAAAGGGTTTTGAATCTACAATGGAAAAATGAGAAAAATTATGGAAACCATTCATGTAAAGTTTGATGAGCTTACGGCTATGGCTTATAAATGGAACAATTCAGGACCCAGATATAACTGTTCGAATTTTCAAGATTCATCAAAAGACTCAACTGAAACACCGTCAAAGGAAGACTTGGATAATTTGTTTGGTCTACTTTATGAGGAATACTATAAGACGAGAACTCCCGAAGTGTCCACTAATTTCGCTGCAACTACTCTCAATAATGAAGACAATCCTTCATCGTCATCAATCATCATTGAAGACAAAGAAGCTCCTTAAATAGTATCATCATCTAAAGAACCAATTGTCGATAAACCAACAACTCCTATCTCGGATGATATTACTGACGAATCGATTCAAGAAGACATTGCATAACTTGTTGGAAACACTTTCATTAATCCTTTTTGCTCTCTTGTGTTGGAAGAAGCTGAGTCATCTTCAACAAATCAGGATCCGCCGAATATGCATGAGTTCTACCAACAACATCGTTCAACTGATCAATGTACATTAATGTCCACTATGAAAGCTGAGTACATATCCTTGTCTGCATGTTATGCAACAAGATTCCAATGTACTATGATTCATGCGTACTATTGCTAAATCATGCAATCCGATACAACATTCATGTAAAAAAACATATCAACATAAGTTACCATTTCATATAAGAGCATGTTGAACAAGGTACAATCAAACTATACTTTGTCATGACGGAATAAAGCCATTCCCAAAGAAAGGTTTGAGTACTTAGTTCACAAAATTGGTATGAGATGTATGACTCCAACTGAGTTGGATCGTATGGCAAGGATATCTTCTTGATTGCAAGAATATACATAAAAAATATTTGTAAATACAATTAAAAAATACAAAATTAGAAAAATGAAAATCTCAAAAATATTTTCTTTTTATAAATTTGAAAACAAAACACAAAATCAAAAAATGAAAAAGCCAAAATTATTTTCTTTTACATTCTTCAAAATACAAAAACACAAAAACATAAGTTATTGATGCAACCACATGTCTCCTCTGATTTCTCAGTTTCATGGTGCTATTTTTCATAATGTGTCTTTGAAAGTTTTCAATGCATCATGAAGTGAGAGGGAATTATTCATATAACAAAATGAATTGTCACCGGTAAAACATGTGTTTGTAAATATGTTCATTCACAAAAAGAGAAATAATTTTTCATATCATCATCTTTGAAAAATTACAAGTGTGTATAGAACTGCAAAAATAACTATCTCTTGAATGAATTTTATTCAAAAAGGAATAAATTCTACAATTAATATTTATTCGAGGGGGGAGTTTAATTTTTTCAGTAAAGCATTATCTTTGGAAAATCTCAAGTTTGAAATATAACTTGAAAATAACTTTACTAGAAAAATAATTTTATTCAAAAAGGAATAAATTCTTGAATGAATACTTATTCGAGGGGGAGTTATAAATTTTTTCATACGTAAACGGAATTAACAAAGGTCAAAATAACAAGGGATAACTGTGAAACTAGATCTAAATTCAAGGGGGATGTTGTTATTATCGTTTGGATGTCATAAGAATAAAAAGAAGAAAGTTAAGGGACTAAAATTGGCAAAAATGGAAAACAATTTCGAAAGTATAAAATGAATAGGACTATCCGAAAGTCTCATAACTTTAGGAAATATTTTTTGTTATTTTTTTTTTCCTCGTCTCTTATATTAGTGTTTTTTTTACGTTTATTGTTGAGTTGTGTTTGATAATTACGATTCTTTGTAATTCTCTCTTTGTTTTTGCTTTCGGAAATTAAAATTCACAAATAACAAATCGCATTTGCAACGCGGTCTATATCTATTCCAAAGTAACTTCTAACTATTTTTTCAAATCTTTTTTCGTTAATTGCCATTAATATTCGAAATAAGGATTTACTAAATTAGGGTTTTGGATTGTTTAAAAATCAAAATACGATTGTCAATTGGGTTGTTCATTGCAATTAGAATTGTCAAATGTTCCTTATGGATTACTTATACGATCTGATGCTATCACGTCATAAATAGTTGATTTGATCTTGATTCCCATGGTCTTCGTAATTCTTCTAAGTTTTTTAATTCAATTGCTCTTCTTGTATCAAATTCTTTAATAGGTTGTTATCAAGCTTGAATTTTTTTCATTATGTGTGCGCGCGGCTCTCAGCTCTGTTATGCTTGTTAATCATGAAAAAATCGAGATCAAACGATTACCTAGTGGATTTGTTGAAGTCATGATTTTCGGAAAAATACATTAGATTGGGTTTTGTAAAGATTTGTTAATGGCTTTTGGTGTTCGTAACTTTGGGGGTTGCCGCAGTAAGACAAACAGACTTGGTACAAATCCCAACAAAGTTCAATCAAAGAAAAAGCAAAGAAGCTCATGGCAAATGCAAAGCAAAATAAGCGAAAGTCTATCTTCAAGCAGGTAGTTGAGCAAAAGTTTAAAGAGTATGATCAGAAGCTGGAAGCTCTTTCCTCAATCAATGTTCATGAAGCAATATAAGAGGCTTTGTCCAAGACTAAAAGTTTGACCGCTCAATAAGAAGCAGTGTACACATTGTGTCCTATAATATGCCTACAAAACATATTGCCTAAGTTTTTACAAGCTCGTCTCAAACTTCAACAACATATGCTAGAATGATGAAGATTCTCAGATCAATCTTTTAACACACTCACCAACTACCTATTGATGATTTATCAGAGATGGACCTTGAATGAAACTAAAGCTGTTGAAACAAGATGTTAAAGAGCAAATCTTTTGATCTTATGACATCATCACAAGATTTTTGATGTATTTATTATGAAATCATATGCCTTGATAAGAAATATGGATGCCAAATAAATAGAGCATCTTTTAAATAAAAGGCTGCACGATTGATCTGGATCCCTCACTGATCGTGAAGGGGAAGAAAGAAAGATAATGTAGAAAGGATATTGTGCGAATTCTTTTTAGATTTCAAAGTAAGACAAAGCTCCCTGGATTTACTCAAAAAATTCATTCATGTTGTTTAAACTAAGACCAAAGAAGAGAACGTATATTAAGCAATTCCAATGCATGATGGTGTTACTAAAAAAGTCGGGTCACAAGGATGCTAAGTGAAGACAAACTGGTTTGGACATGCTCTTAAAGTTACTAACTTGATCAAAATGTAGACTGCAATTCTTGGTCTCTAAATTCGCAAGTGGGCTAGAGATTAAGAAAATCATCAGAAGGATTGTGCGGACATATGATAAAGCCTCCTATATACATAAATTATCCTCAAAAATACACTAAATATTTACGGTTAACGATGAAATATTGCAAAATTATGTTTTGTTTGTTGTGTAATATTATTTAGTGACCAAAAGAGTGGAAAAGGTAACGTATAGCAAAGGAATCATTAATACGCAAAAGGTCTATTATTATGAAAGGAATAGAAGAAGAATTAAAGAGAAGTTAATGGTTACGCCTAGTGTGGTGCTCAATTTACTTTGTGGACGTATTTCAGTGTAATTAAATGCCATTTATTTAATCAAAGGATGCGGCGACAATTTTTTACGTGCTGAGACTTATTGTACAACATCTCCAATTTAAATTTATTTCAATGATTCTGAACTACATAATCACCCTAAATCAAACAATGAACACAACCTCAGCTATCATAGGACAGAAATTTTGGAGTAAATCAATACCAAACAACAAATTCCCAAAAACAACACCAAACTCATTATCTCAAATACTAAAAATTCTTAAAAATCTTTAACCCACACCTACCCAAAAATATACTCTAATTCATACATCATATTCATTAATATAAATAATATAACAAACGACACTTTTATCTAAATACTAACCATTAAATACCTAAATTCCAAAAACAAATAAAAATTAAACACACTTAAAAAACAAATCTAAAATTCTTATGATAAAATTCTATTTAAATTATATATTATAAAAAATACATGTTTGATTGAATTAAACTAAATTTACATATCTCCCATAATAAAAATATACCAAAATCCTAATTCATTCATATATCTAATCAAATAAATTTTTCATCTAAATACACTTTATATACCAACAAATAATATAAACCAACAAATTAAATCTTACGACCTTTACTTCCTTAATAAGATAAATAATACCACTAATTATTACAAATTACACTATACATATATCATCTTGCTAGTTCAAAGTAAAACTAACCAATACAATACACACAATTTTTTAACTCACCACCATTAATACCCGCACTGTGATTGCAAATGTCTAATAAAATATACCAAAAACAACCCCCCCATACCATCAAAATAACCCAACAACTAAACTTTTCCCTTAAATAACAAACATCACCAACAATCACAAAACAACTACCAAAACCAAAATCCAACTAACAACAATAAACTATAAACAAACAAACACCCTATAAACCTAAGAAAAATTAAATACCCACACAAGACCTATAAACACCTTTAAAACCAAACCAAACAAAACTCACCAATAAAACACAACTCAAATACAAATTATAAAACAATATTACCCAAATATATTCACTACACAAAAAACATTTTCACTAACCATCAACCCCAACAAACTAATATCTCCAACAACTAGTTAACAAATTTCCTTTTTTAACCTAAAAAACAAAAAATTTTAAAATTCAGTCAAAATAGTATATTAAAATTTTATAAAACACCCATAAATATATTTCCCCTTCTGGGTATTTTTTTTTAATATGCATTATTCCATAAACACAAAATCCCCAACCCCCCACACAATTACCAACTCCGAAAGTTTATTTATGTCCAATTGACCCAAATATTTCACATAAATAGCGCCGCACCACTGTATTTGAGCTTGGTTTTACCTTAGCAAATTTCAGAAGTACATCTTACTTATACCAAGTACTCCGACTTCCAGCCCATTTACCACAACAAAATCAAGTTTTACGAGAGAAACATCAAAAACACCCAAACCCCAAAAAATGTTTAATTTGCCCATTGTGGAAATGAGGAATTTATATCCTTCGTGTTCTACTCTTCAAATTCTTGTAATTAGCATATTATGTGTTAAAATAAAAAAATCAAAAGAAAAACTATTTTCAAGAATTACTTGTATTAGCTTCTAAAATATTTATGTTTGTATTGCTAGTTGCTAGTTACTCGTTTATTGATTTGATTACTTGCAAAATAAAAATAAAATTAAAAACTTTGAATGACTTAAGAAAAATAATAAAAAATATGATGATAAATAAGTTTTTAAACACTGACTAATTACCCATGTTCAATAGATGTTTAGGACAGTAGAAACAATATATAAAATTATAAAAATTATAACTAAGCTTTAGAGACTAAGCAAACATATCTTGAAACCCAAACAGAATGATGTTTCTTCGCTTTTTGATAACGATCAAGGTCCGCTTCTACGCCATTCAAATATTCATTCATATTTGTTTATGGCTTAATTTGTAATTTGTCACATTATGACTCAGGTAAAAAAGCTATTGATATTTATTTTGGAATCTAACCCACTAATATGCTTTGTTTTTAAATGATGTTCTATTCTATAAGAACTTTATGGACCAATAGTCAATTGTCTCGGAAAAAAATTTGCTTAGGGACCGATGTGATCATATCTCGATAGTGGACCAAAGTTGAAGGTCTAGGGGGAGATTGGGAATTCTCTCAGGAATATCAAGACACAACTGTTAGTGAAAGGAAAAAAAGTCATGAATCGCACTCAGTTTTTACAGGAAGGGGATGGATGGATAGTAAGTAGTACATTGACACCATGCTTTGTGAATGGTTTGGAAAGCATTTTTTTTTGGGGAAAAATGGAGAAGTTAACTGAGCATTTGATAAGAATTCTGATTATCAAATGAATGCGCGATCTAAGCAATTATGTTTGGGGGGACTATGAGGGAAGAAGGGAAAAAAAGATAGTTAAGAAAGAGCTCATTGTTGCTTTGAAGGGAGAGCTCTATTTTGTGAAGTTCATCATAAACCCTGAGGAAGATGATTTTGCGCCTGGAGTCATTTTAGGAAGATCATTCTTAAGACTAGCTCAAGGAGTTGTTGATTTAGATAACGGGGTAATCACCATTTATCCTGAACCGGATCCATTTGAGGAAGATTCCGAGAAGATAGGGAAGAGCTCAGACGATTGGGATCAATTACTAGATTTCAATTTTGATTAATGAGCAAAGTTTGGGAGAAGAACTTCCTCCATTGTACGCAAAGATAGGAAGAGCAAAACCATAACAAAAAAAGAGCAATGGAGAACCTTAATCTATTCTATCAAGATATTGGACCGTCCTCGTCAGCTGGGAGACATTTAACTCAAGAAGAGGTGGCAAAATAGGAATTGGCATTAAGGATTAGCCAAAGTTATGCTCTGTTAGAAGAAGAGAGGCCTGTAATTGAGACCATGACCTTTAATGACAAATATAAGAAGATACTCGATGAAATCTGGAAAGATAAGGTAGAATTAGATGGGAAGACTATGAAAGAAGATGAAGAAGCAGTAAAAAAAATTAAAGGTGAAGCTGAATCAGAAGAAGAGATATTTACTTCGGTGGCTTGGATTAGGAGCTTTCCTAATTCATGAGTTATTTATGTTGGAGCTTTGCCATGAGTTTTTATTCTAATTATGAGTTTGATGAAGTGTTGTAATGATTGAAGAGTTTCAAACAAAGAAGATCACACGTTTAGCCTTGGTGGACGTGCCCACAGGTTTACATTGTTAGAGTTTGCTCTGAAGACACTTAAATACTCCCTCATAACCTATCTTTTTCATTAATACCATTAAAAAATACTTCATTAAATATACCATCATATCAAAACCATACTTCAACAAATTAATCTCAACTAATATCTTCCACCCTACTAAATAACTTCTAACACAAAACCAACCTTCCCCAAATCTTATATCACCCCCCCCCCCCTTAACCATATAAAATATACCCCCTTCTCATTTAATCAACCTTATCCCTCATCAAAATATTAACCTACATAAATCATAACTTCCCCACCATTAATACAATACTAATTTATCAATCCTCTAATTCACATCCTCTTTCTTCTTCAAATTTCAAACTCCCTTCATACCCAAATTATTACTCAACAAACCCTATACTTCCCCATCCCTTTATATTCATTTTATATTATCTTTCTAACCTAACACCCCAAACACACTTTAAAATCACATCCAATAACTCTCAAAATCCTCAAATCATTACCAACAACTTTCCTCACCCCCCCACTCATTTATATACTCTAAAATACAAACTCAATCTCTTCTCCCACATAATTCAAAAACATCACTTCATTTAACTTCATCTATAAAATCCTTCCATCTCCACTTTTACATTTACACTTCTACAACACCACTTCCTTAACCATCCTATAAAAATTTCACATTATTTTAAACCCATAAAATAACCCTCATACTTTCCTACCCCCCCCACATTTCACCTACTCATAAATACCCATAAACTACAAACCCCTCCCTCTACCCCCCACTCCACCCCAACTACTTCATCATCTCTACTATACCTCATCATCTAATTAACTATTAATAAAATTTCCCCACCATAAAACCCCCCCAAAAACCCCCCCCAAACAACAACATTATATACCCCATCCCCCAATAAATTCAAACCCCCCCCCCACAAACCCACCAACAAACAACCAACAAACTTACAACAACAAACATATATACATCCCATTAACCCAATACCCTTAACCCTTCCTCCCCTTTTTCATCCCATCTATCCCCACCTAAACTCCAATCACCCCCCCCAATCCCCAACAAAAAACCAAAAACCCCAAACACAAAACATACACCAAAATAACAAATTTCCCATCAAAAAAACTAAATTCCTTCCTCCTCAACCCACTCCCTATAACCCCAAAAAAACCTCCCCTAACCCCCCACCAAAAATCCCCCACCAACATATCACCCCACCTCCACACTCCAATTAATAAACCCCAAACCCACTCCCCACAAACACCCCCCCCCCTCCCACCCAATATTCTTAAAATCACACATCAACCTAAACCCACAAATCACCACTCATAAAAAAACACCCAACTCCAACACTCTAACATTAAATAAAATATATCTATCCCCAACCACTACAAACATCTTATAAAATACGAAAAAACCCCCAAAAATTCTCACATCACACCTCAAACACAAAATAGAATTCTTAATCCTATAATATTTCAAATAACCAATCTCACTTACACATTTATCAATCACAAATACATCTCCACAATAACTAAAACCTATATCACTATAAATAACCCTTAAACTGTACCTATTATCAACCCAACTATCATTATAAACAAAAATATTGTAATCCACAACTCTATTCATAATCACATAAACATTACATTTAAACTACGAATGTATGGTAATGCTGATAAATTACGTTCGACTGTATTCCAAAATTCTCAGTTCGATATTGAAAGCAGTATGCTCAATCCTAAGTATGGGGGAAAGCAAAAATAGTATCCCCCAAGATAATTGTGAAATAATTTACCTTGTTTATGTTAAAAAAAAGAGGAAATGATGTAGAGAAATAAAGTCGAATGTGTTATGGGATAGGTGAATTTATGATTTTATTACAAAACCTTTTTCACTAAATAATTAAATAATATACTAAATAAAACTTACTCTATTTTGACGTTTATGTTTGGTGCATACCGCCATGTCGGTGATCTGGAAGTTTAGTTTTTTGTACAAGCCTATGGTAACTTTGAACATTTTCATGATCTGCGAGTATGCATCGTGCGATTTGTTTAATATCTAATTTTACAAATCAGAGTAGTGTGAATGAAGCAACTCTATCTATATATATTCGTGAGTTGCTTTGTCGCGTCCTCCATTTTGACTTGTGATTCATAAATTTGTCTCTTAACCACTAACAAAATTCTTTTCTTTGGATTGCTTGAGGGCAAGCAATAAGCTAATTATGGGGGGATTTGATAACGCTCCAAATATACATAAATTATCCTTCAAAAATACACTAAAAATATACGTTAACGCATGAAATATTGCAAAAGTTTGCTTGTTTGTTGTGTAATATTCATTTCAGGACCAAAAGTGACGAAAAGGACTAACGATGCAAAGGAATCCCGTTAAATACGCTAAACGGTCGTTATATGAAGGATCTAGAAGAAAAACTAGAGATGGGAAGTTGTATAATGATTAAAGCCAAAGGCGGCACAAATTTACTTTGTTGCGGGTACTTCAAGTCGTATTAAATGCCATTCATTTAATCACTTTCGGGCAGGCACAATTTTCCTTAAGTGCAACGCACTTTCTGACAATGACTTCACCAAATCATAAATGATTGCAATGATTATGCAACTCTTCACTCCCCCTAATTCAGCAACTGATGACCCATCCTCAGCTATAAATAGGACACAAATTTTGGAGCAAATCATCCCATTCTTCATTTTTCTATACATCATCATCATTTATTAAGTAGCATGGAGTAGTTCTAAGAGGTTTTTGAGGTTTAACCAACACCTACATTACTTTCCGGGTAGAGAAGGAAGCAAAATCTTAGGAAGTTGGAGTTGCTAGTGTTACTATAGTCAATTGTTGCTTTATTCTTGAAAGGCATTGTAAGATTGGATAACTTAATCTTAGATTTGGTATAAGGAAACATGTTTCTATCCATTGATAATATGAATGTTGGATTCATCATGATTGTTATATGTGTTGTTATTATTGAATTGTTGAGTAGTTTTAACATGGTTTGGTTTGGAGCTACATGATTATTATGGATCAACTTGATCTTTGGAATGAATCTTTTGTATGAATATTGTAGCCTTATTGCTTTTGAAATTGGACTCTTTAATCTTGTTTGATCACAACTTATCCGGAGAGTAGTTCGAAAGGCTCCGTTTAAAGTGACTTTGATTTCCAAGTTGTTTGCCTATGAACAAAACTAGGACCTTTAGCCTTGTGAGGATTGGCTAAGGTAATCGAACATTACCCAGTACAAAAGGGGTTATCGCTAGACCACTGTCTAACGAATTGGTTTAGCAAAGTTTTATATTACTCATTATCAAACACGAATCACACTTAAAGCATTTTTCATAATAAAAGATAAAGGCCGAAAGGGTTTTTCATTATGAACAATAGATAATCTTTCTAAGTAACTAAACATTCTTAAATCGATTATAATTTCATTCGTGAATCATTCATCTACTCAAGTTTATCCATAATGTTTCTTGTTCCTTAACCAAACATGTCCTTTATATCTTGAATCAAATCATTATCTTTAGATCCGTGACAGTCTATAAGATAATTCCCTTTTCGTAATATTATCGACTTTTTCTAAGAATACCCAATCCCGTGGAACGACCTGGTCTTACCTAAAAATATTATACTACATACGTAGGTTATACTTTTACCCGTGTGTTTCCTTATAATAAAATCAGTATTTTTAGTAATTATAAATTTAAAGCTTTTGAAACACATCAAAGTTTTTGGCGCCGTTGCGGGGGATTGATTTTATTCTGGAATTAGTCATTATAATTTTACAAACCAAAATTTTTTCAAACTCGTCGTACAGTTTTCTGGCAAACTGACAAATTTTTCTTCAGAAAGTGCGCCGCACAAAGTATTTGTGCGCCGGTTTTTCTGCAAATTCAGAAAGTACGCCGTACTTATACCAAGTACGCCGCACTTCCTGCCCCTTTTACAAAAAAATCAGTTTTAAGAGAGAAACACCAAAAACACCAAAGCTCAAAACCAAAAATTGTAATTTGACCATTGTGGAAATGTGGAATTTATTCCTTGTGTTCATAATCTTCGAATTCTTGTATTATAGCATATTATGCATTAAAATTAAAAAAATCAAATAGAACTATTTTATGCATTACTTGTTTAGAATCAAATGTTTGCTAGTTGCTAGTTGTAGCTTATTGAATTTTGATTACATGCAAAATAAAAATAAAAATAAAAGAATTAAGAAAAATTATAAAAACCATATGATGATTAATATGTTTAAAAACCTGATATTTGCCATGTTCAATAGATATTTAGGAGATATGAAAAATAATAAAAATTATAATAAAAAAAATAAAATTATAAAAACTTTAAAACTTATAAAGTACATTATTAGAACAAAGAAACCAACTT
This sequence comes from Tanacetum coccineum, assembly GCA_026074375.1. Classification (NCBI taxonomy): domain Eukaryota; kingdom Viridiplantae; phylum Streptophyta; class Magnoliopsida; order Asterales; family Asteraceae; genus Tanacetum; species Tanacetum coccineum. The sequence continues at coordinate 48,297 of BQNB010034633.1, forward strand.
GGAAACCAATACTTAGAAAGATTTTTGTATTTCATCTTTTGATTTTTGAACGAAAGTTGTTTTTGCATAAAAAATATCTATTGTTTACTGTATAATTTGTAAGATGTAAAAAGCTATGAAATTTTATTTTGACTTAACCCACTAATAGTCTGGTTTTAAATGATATTGATTGTTTTATATTTCATTTAAGAAATATGGACCCAAATTCTTCAAGTCTCACGGAAACTAATTTTTGGCTTAAGGATGACGATGTTGATCATAATCCTCGAGTGACAAAGTTAAGGGTCAGTGAGATTGGGAATTCCTCTGATACATATACTACAGCACAAACAAAAACTGTTCGTAAAGGATAAAAAAAAGTCAATGATGCACACCTTATTCTACAGGAAGGGAGACGATAGATTAGTAAAGTTAGTACATATGCACCCAAATTGCCTTGTGAATTCAAAAATTACTAGATAAGTCAACTATATGCAATGGTTTGGAAGAATTGATGGAGAGTTAACTGCGCATGTGGTTTGAACTATAAGAATCTATATAACAAATTGAATTACGCTATTAAGTATGTTACTGGACTAAGATGTGAAAGAAGGGGAAAAAAGCGTTCAAGTTAAGAACAAGATGCTCATGGAATATTGCTTCATGAAGGGAGGCATCTAGACATTTTGTGAATCTTCATCTATAAACCCTAGAGGAAGATGATTTGCCGAGGCCTGGGAGTCACATTTTTAAGGAAACAATCGATTCTTAAGACTAGCTCAGGAGTTGTTTGATTTAGATAACGGAGGTAATCACCATTTATCCTGAACATGATCCATTTGAGGGAAATTCCGAGAAGATAGCAGGAAGAGCTCCACACGATTGAGGATAATTCTAGATTTGCACATTTTGAATGACGAGCCAAAAGTTACTAGGAGAAGACGAACATCCTACCAATTCGTACGCAACCATAGGGGAAAAGAGCAAATACAACCGTAACAAAAAAAAAGAGTCACAATGGAGCAACCTTTAATTATATCTATTCTACAATAATTATATACAGGACCAGTCCTACAAAGATCAAAACATAGAGAACCATTTAAACACAAAGAAAGAAGGATGGCAAAAAGACACATCAGGAAATGCAATTTAAAGAGATTATGATTCCATCGTTATAATGCTTCTGTTAGAAGAAGAGGAGGCCAGTAATTGAGACCAAAGACCTTCATAATAGACAAATATAATAGAAGATACCTCATGAAATCTATCTATTACTAAGATGAGAAAAGTGACCAAGGGTAGAATATAGACTGGGAAGACAATTATGAAACGATAAGATATGAATAAGCTAGTACAAAAATTATAACAAGATGAAAATGCTGAACTTCAGGAAGCAAAAGAAGATATATTTTCCTATCTCGGTGCATTGGATTAGTGAGGCTTTTTTAATATGCACAGTGGTATCGAGCTATCTTTATGATTAGCTTTTGCCATGAGTTTTATATTCTACCTATTAGTTTGGATGAAGAGAGTCTATTGCTCAACTCGACTCGAGAGTGGAGTTTTTCTTAAAAACAAATAACAGTAGATGAATGATCACAAACAATTATCAATCAGGGACTTGGTTAAGACCCACCATCGTTGCCCCCACAGTTTGACTTTGTTAGAGTTTGCTCGAAGACTATGAATATTGTATACCGAAAAGTCATTTAAGCTAGAGGACCTCGATGGTTTATAAAAAGTTATAACAGTTTGAAAGGCGGTATTGGTGTAATGGTGAGAATTTTAAATGCTTTATGGGCAATATTGGAATGAGCATGTTAGTCGAGAGATAAACCATTATTTGTACTAGAGTCACATATTTCTACTCTTTCTACATGGAACCCACAAATTTTCTTAGTAGAGGTTATCTTTATGCAACAAAACACGGATTCCTTATGGAGATCTTGAGTCGATCTAGCGCGTCAGGACAGACTGAGTAAATAGATAAGGTGCAAAAATGAAATTTGTGGCTTTCTAAGTACATGTTGGATGTTAGAGCAACCAGAAAATCACGGCGGTAATTGCAAATAAGAGTAAGCTAGGGTGAGATCAGCGAGATGGATGGAAATAGAGAAAAGAGCTTCTGGGACTTAAGAAAAGAGAGTTCCAAAATTTGCTGTGGTCATATTATTTCAAGCATGCTAGGAAAATGCGGGTGTTGACAGAGGTATGTGCTGAGGATGTGGTGAGGAGCTTAAGTTCTCCAATTTACTATAGGGATTTAGATATGACTACGCTTAGAGATTTGACCGATTCTGATGGTAAACTTATTCCCGAAGATCCATAGTTGGGTGTGCCTAGAGTTGGTATTCATAGACCTCCGAGAGCATCTATGCAGGATTTATATGATAGGATGGGTAGGATGGAGATATGCCAGGATGCGATAGAGCGGATGGAGTATAGGCAGTCATATCACTAGGACAGGTATCATGGAGTGTTTGAGCATATGGCTGGGGTTTACAGTGTTCCGATGTAGGGAGCCTACAACCCACCTGGCTACGCTCAGCCGCAGTATGACCAGTACTATCAGCAGTACCCACCTCCGCCATCACAATAGCAGCAGGATGATGACGAGTAGTGTCAAGATGACACGAGTTGGTTACGTGACCGCATGTTTTGGGCCACTTATGTTTTAAAACAATTTCTCTAAAAAACAATTATTATTATTATGGTGTGTAAAATGCCTCTGTTGGCATTTAAAAAAACAATATTATCATACTTTCCATTAATAATTAATTAAGATTATTATTATTATTTGTGTGTTATGCAATGTCTACATTCGTAACAGGTAAAACAAAAAAAGGCGCGAGACGAATTGGAGCGAAGAAAAGATTCAGAATATCAATCACAATTGAAAAGTATATTTCACTTTTCTATTTCATCTTTTTCTCTATAATATTTTCACATCGAGGACAATGCTCATATTAAGTATGGGAGGAAGATAAACTAGAAAAGCTATTAGAATTTTTGAATAAACAGTTAAAAAAATATTTTTTGTTGATAGAAATAATGCCTAAAAACATTATAAATATTTTTCACATGCTTACATTTTGATAATCACAAAATATAAAAACGTTCAATGTAAAATTAAAACGTAAACAAGTAATTAGTAGTTAATTTTCATTTCGATAATTTTAATCACTTAAA
>BQNB010034634.1:0-51464 GCA_026074375.1 Tanacetum coccineum
AGGGACTAGATCGAAAAGCTAACTAATGAACAATAGTGCGACACATGGGGGATTTTAGGTAAAGTTTAGGTATCATCAACCGTAAGTTTATGTAAATCACTAAATCAGGCTAATATCGTTATGTAATATCTCCGTCCTAAACTAATAGTTCACGTTTCGTTTTTCGGATATCCCAATTTAATTTTTTATTCCTATAAATTGATAAGGAAGTTTGATCGAGTTTCCAATAATATTACCCTTGGTTGAAAATAATGATACAGACTTTAATGAAGACATTTATTAATTAATTAAGAGTAAAACTGTAATTTATAGTAGTAATTAATTAAGAGTAAAACTGTCATTCTCCAAACTTATGTATTACTGCTAGAAAAATAAGTATACATCTTTTATCCATCATCGTCGTCGATCCTTGTCACCGTACTGTCATTTCTCAGCCACCCGTGGCTCGTCCTTCCGTCAACATTCCTGTCACTGTATTCTTCTTGGTATACATTCTTCATTGTATTGTTGCGTGTGTTTGTTTAAGCTTATTTGATGAGATTATAAGATCATTGAAAATTTGATAAGTTCATATTACAGTATTAGGTTTACGAGCTTATGTCTTATACGCTTAGGAACTGTATGATATCATAAGCTCAAGTGAATATGTTAAAGTCAATATAGATAAGTTTTTGATGTTATCAATATTATATTACATATAAAGCATATTTGACTTTGTCGTTTAAATTTTTCTAGAATAAAATTTAAGTAAATACAAGTAAGATAAGAGCATCTTCAAAGCAAGTCTTTAATGACTTGATACATTAAATGCATTCTATACAAAAGAAAGAAAGCTTTTACTAAATACTTAAGGTTTATCAAGTCAAAACCTATTCAAAAAGCTTTTTGAAATAGTAAAAAACTATTATTAATTTTTGCATTAAAGATGCTCTAACTAAGTTATCATTACAACTATATTATACAACAAATATTCACCCATTTGACTTTTCAACATTGCATTTAATGTAAGAAAAAACACACCCCTTACATAAGAAGTAATGTTACTATACATATTGTACAAACTAATCAAACATAAGAAACTTCATACAATTAATACGAGTGTAACTTTTCTTTTTATCGTTGTATACATGGTTTTTAAAACTGGGCCGGACAACGAGTCGACTTTCCAAACGGTTCTTGGTTTCTGGTGGTTTTTTGTGGTTTTGTCCGGTTCAGCCGGCCGGTTCCCGACCAAATGGTTCCCGGTTGAACCGGCTGGTCTGTTTTCAAAACATTGGTCGTATAAGTCGCATTTCTCATATTCATGTTTTCTTTTCAGTAAATTCTTTTTTTTGTATTTATCATCATAAGAAACAATGGACGAGAATACCTCTTAAGTTCCTAATATTATCATCAGTTTCATTACTAAGAAAAAGATTTATAAAGTACATGTTATCGCAACACGCAAATAACCCGTTGGTGTTAGCCTATTGGATAAGCTTAGACAAACAGTCAAACACTTCATACTTTTTTTGTAAAGATGAATTGATGGCTTTCATTTTAGTTTTTTTTTCTTCATTAATGTATGAAACAGTCGTATTGTTAAGGTTTTGGATTTGATTAGAGAAGATTTGTGGTTGTTATGATCATAGACACGTGGTTGGTTTCCATTAAAAGTACGAAGGTCTGTGTTTTGTTTTATTAAATTTTATCGTTTTGGATGTTGACAATAGATGCTTAATTATGGATAAAAAAAAGACAAAAACGATAACGATGATGTAAAAATATTCCTTCAAATAACAATCATCAACAAAATGTCAATTTTCAATTAATACGTTTTATTTTATTTGCAAAAAGAATTACGTATGTGTATATGTGGTACCTAAATATGAGATTTCTTGAGACGTACAACAAAATATAACAATTGCTATGCCTTCATAAAACTCCAAAGATTATATTCTTCTTTCATTTTTCAATCATGTGATGTCAAGAAATGGAATAAAATTAGTCAACAAATAAAAAATATTTTTTTTTCAAGATTTAGATCTCAACGTTTTTTTTATTAAATGTGTTAGCTTTTATAAGCTATGTTATATGGTTTAGATTAGGTATTTGATATGTTACGGTGTTATCGGGTGTCCAAGCGCTGCATCAGATGGTTCTCGTTAGTGTCGGTATTCATATAAGTTTAACAACAGTGAACATAAGTTTATAACATTAAAAGGTTTATAAGTTTATCATATTTATAAACTTATGTAAAACTTCACAATTATGGATGTTTTTAGATTTATGCCATTTTAAGCAAAATATACTGCATTGTGGTAATTAAATGTTAAGTTGATAAGAATAGCTGACCCCAAGTCCCGGTATTGCGGGCTTCGGTTCATTAGGAGTTTTGTCTTAATAAAAAGACTAACAAAAAAAGAGTAAAACTACGAGGTTTCATTGTCTAACAATAATCACATTAATTTATGACATGTTAGTTTTTTGCCATCTTGTGAGACACGTTCAACTTCCCATAAAACATTCCTAGGTATAAGCGTTTCAAAATTAAATTTTGGTGCAAGTTTTTTTTTTTTTTTTTTTGAACGGCTAAATTTTATTAAACTAGCAAGATGCTAGAAAAGGATTACAAAAGAATGATATTATACGGTTTTTAAACCAATCATCTCTAGAAAACCGTCTATTACATCTATTATTACACCAAAGAAAAGTGAGAGACACAATATCATCAAAGATCATAGCTCGAGACGGAGTTTTATCGTCAAAAATAATACGGTTCCGCAGCCCCCAAATCACCCACCACGAATCAAAGAACACCCCCCCAATAACCACTTTGAATATCGCAGGAATGCCAACAGACGCGAACCAAATATACCACTCCGAAAAAGACTCACAATCTTGATATGTTTCATTGTCTAACAATAATCACATTAATTTATGACATGTTAGTTTTTTTTGCCATCTTGTGAGACACGTTCAACTTCCATTTATCATTCTTGGTTAAGAGTTCAAAATTAAATTTGGTGCAAGTGTTATGAATAATCAAATATTTCTTGTTCATGTATTATTTTATAGCTAGAAATTTTTTAATAATGCGTATGAAATTAAGTATTTTAAAAATGTTGGGTGGTGGGGAACTTCTTACAACAATGACATACAAAACCACAAGTTAATTTTATAATGCAGAATTTCTTTATTGGGAAATAAATTTCACAACTCCATCATTCCATGGTTTTCTTTTGGCTTCCAAACTTAACACCTAGGATGCAAAAAATTATTATTTCAAGTCATATTCTGGAGTTAAGTAATAAATTAAAATTGAGTTGATTGGTTACGGATGACACATTAGATAAGTAAAACACGAAAACATAGCTAGCAAGAAAATTAAAATACTTGAAAGCTCGAAATAATTTGTTACATGGTTCACGTACAATCGCATCTCGGGCATGCACAAGATTACCATAGTCTTTTTTTTTATAAAAGGCTACCCGGTAAAATACAAAATCAGCATAAAAACTTTGCTTATACTAGTAAGATGTTTAATTAGGACAATAAAATGCGAGTGCTAAACTGCTACATGACAGTTTCATATTTTTTCTCAGCAGTTTTACGCGCTTTATTATCAGGACAAGATTGTTTTTTAATGGTTGTATGCTATGTATTTTTCATGTTTTATTACTTTTAACTTATTATTTCTGTTTTATTTTTTTATTTTGCAGTTTTATAATAATTATAAAATTATAAAAATAAAAAAAGTATTAAAAAAATATATATATATAAAGGAGGTATTACTTTTATTTGTACTAATCTTATACCCCTTATGAAAATGTCAAATTGTACATATGTGTATCGTCGGTGCTTTAGTTGATTAAAATATTAGATTATTGGACTTGTAAAATCATTTCGCAAAATATTTTTCTTGGAATCAAACTCCAAACTCATGCAACAAATTAAACCCCATTCAAAATCATAAAAAAATTAACACGAAATCGAACTTTACGCCACACAAGCACAAACCAAACATTAGGCAAACCAGACGTCATTAAATAAAATTATACACAACATTATACTGTATGTATGTTACATAAGATTATACATTAAGTAAAACAATTAAAGTTATTATATATGTACATTATAATTCTTTAGTTACTTTTGCTGCAAGAATTAAGAAAGTAAATGAATAAATATAAAACAAGTTGTTAATTCTAACAATTTTCATACATTTTGTCTTCAAATTGACTTACAATAACACAATGTTGATTACTTCAAACATCTGCACGAAATCCTCACTTCGCATGTGTGATCATTTTTCTTTAAACAAAAGTCGAAGCTAAATTTTAATTAAACAACATCTAAAAGCCGCGATTTCTTTCATCATCAAGATTCAAGAAACCCCGTCATTCTTAAAACGGAGTTTCTCATTTCGCTCAAATCTCTTCCTTTTAATGTCCTTCCAATTCCTGAACAAACCGAAAACGCCATTTTATCTTGTAATCGTCTTTGTAGTATCAAATGAGGTGGCACCATTTCTTGATCGCCTTCATTCTCATCCTCCTCAAATAAACTCGGCTCAATATAACGAAACCAAGCCATGTTTACGGGTATATCAACTGCCACGGGCTTTGTTTTCGTGTCCTTGTTCTCAACTTTTTTTCTTTTCGCTCTTCTTGACTCGTCCATATCAGGATTATAGTCTTCAGAGTTTTTGGCATCGCTGACGGAGAACATAACATCAGATTCTTGGAATTCTTCTTCTGTCATTTTGAAGAGTTTGAAATGATGTGAATGATGCATTTGATTATTTATAGGAGATGGAAATGGAATCGTAGTGAGTACTCAATCATTTTTTGTTGTGGGCCCGGGATTCTCTCTTTCTAAAAGTCTTTGTTTTTCTCTCTGTACAAGTTAATTAAGCTGCCTAAATTCATGTCCAGCTAGCTTAATCTATCAGCTTACTTGTGGCTCACGTAACTCTGTACAACTAGCCTAGCTTGCATGGTGTACATCTTAAGTCATGTTCCATCATTTATGATTGCCAAGCGAGGTTTCTATTCCATTCTGTTCTTTCTAGCTATTCATCTTGTGTGTATCTATTTTCTTTATTGATAAACCCAGGTTGTCAATATCCCGAAAGATCATACGATACTAACAGATAAAAAAACGATTATATTTTTACGTAGGAATCTTGCGAGAATATAATCTTTAATAGGATCCTGACTTGACAATAAGATCTTAAAAAAATCGTTCAAATCCGATCTATTTTTCTCCAAACTACAAGTTAAAAACACAAATTGTATAAAACAACTCATAAACTTAATTTTACAAATAACACCACATTTTCTAATATATGATTATAGTTAATAATATGCAGAATTTGCATAATTTTACAGCACATATTTATAAAATAACGTTATAATAAGATCTTAACATCCTGATTCATTCTTACGATCACGATCTTGTAAAAAATAAAACGATCATATATAAAATCCTGATCATAAATACTTTGAGATTAACTATTTGATACGTTATAGTGATAAAAATAAATGGTAATCCTAAGTTACATGTGACAAAACAATCTAGAAGTAACACCAAGATATGTTATCTTGGTTACATTGCAATGGACAACTTATATATGTTAGAATTAATGTGGGTTAGCACATGTGCCCCATATATGTTTTTAGCCTTTTTTTTTCTTCTTCTTCTTTTAATTAAGACTAGATCCCTCTCAATTGTTTTTTGCCCCTTTTTTTCCTAAAAAAATGTATTTAGAGACATCAAAATTTGTGACAAATTTATTCTCGAAATTCCACATGCCATATTGTAGATTTGCTTTGGGTCAACTATCAAAATTGGTGGTTTAGAGTTATATAATCTAATAAAGTTTAACTATAAGGGATGACCAATAAAGGTTGTTAGAATCGGGATCCTACTTATGATCGTTTTTCTTGTTGCAAGATCGGAATATCAGGATCGTATGAGGATCGGACTAGGATCGAAAATGCCACTAAAGATCTTTTTCTATTAAGAGTTACACATTTTTAGAGAGTATATAATACCAAACATAACTTAATGCGATTTTTATGAAAATGTACCATATAAGTAGCAATAATGCAATCCCTCCATTAAGTTCAAGTTTTAATCGTTAGATTGATGTGACTGGACTTAAAGTAGGCAAAACAAAACAATAAGAAACATAGGCTTCTAGTAGAATCCTATGTTAAAGATCCTACAATCCTGTGTGTGATCCTACGATCCAACACCCATCCTGCTCGATTTGAGATAAAAACATGGGCTTGTAGTAGGATCGGATCGTTTAAGATCCCACGATCTTGCGTGCGATCCTACGATCCTACACAGATCTCACACTGCTCCTGCTTGAATTAAGATCCTACAGCGATCACTGATGTGTTACTTTTGTATATGTGGGATTTCATAGATCATAATAAAGCATCATATCGCACGATTTGACAACCTTAAAAATACCATCCTTTTAAAGTGGAGAATTCAACGGGGAGAAAATTAATCTCCTTGTGGTCACGCAGGTTCACTTGTGCCAACTTCGGGTTATTAAAAAAGATAACCCCCTAAGATTAGTCGGCTCAAAGTTAGCTAAAAAGCAATATTATAATAAATGAAATCAGAACTATCAATACAAGAAAATAGTTTTGTAGTGACCGAGATTTTAATGATATAAAATAATGTTATTAAATCTAACTTTAAAATGACATTTTTTTAAAAGTGCGGATAAAAGCTTAAAACTCTAAGATTTAATAATACTTTCTAAGGTGAAGTCTAAAAATACGCAATAAACTTTTTCAAAAAGCACGAAATACGTAACAAACTAAATATATTACTAGAATTGCCAAATTACTTTCAAATTTTGAACGATATACGTAATATGACCTGATGTTGACCAAAATTTAATTTGTTTGACCGGTTCCATTAACAAAAATTACAGAAATGGCCCATGTGATTCTCGTTGGACTTTCACTGTTAGTTCCTTAACTTTTTTTTCACTTAATTTTTTTTTCACTTAATTTTAAAAAAAAAAAATTCACTTAATTTTTAAAATACTTTTTTTACACTTACTATACTTTTTTTACCACTTATTCATACACTAATTTTTTTTACACTTATTACACTTTTTTTTAAACGTCGTGTGACTTAAATTTTTATTTTTTTTTAAACGTCGTGTTAGACTTTTTTTCACATGAGGGGTGATTAAGAGTTAAAATTTAGAAAAAAATCTTTTTAAGAAATATAAGTCACATTTAATAGTCAAAAATTAAGTTACATGAGGGTGCTAGTTGTGAAAAAGATTAACGCAATATTTAAATAAATAGTGTATGAATAAATGAAAAAAAGTATTTTTAAAATTAAGTGAAAAATAAATTTAAGTAAAAAAAAGTTAAGGAACTAACAGTGAAAGTTCAACGTGAATCACAGGGATCATTTCTGTAATTTTTGTTAATGGAACCGGTCAAACAGGTTAAATTTTGGTCAACATCCGGTCATATTAAGTATATCGTTCAAAATTTGAAAGTAATTTGGCAATTCTAGTAATATATTTAGTTTGTTACGTATTTCGTGCTTTTTGATAAAGTTTATTGCGTATTTTTAGACTTCATCCTACTTTCTATGTACAAAATGTGTCTTAAAAGACAAAAAATGTATCCTCATACTTTTTTTTACCATAAATAAACTTTCACGTACACTTTAAGTGTAAGAGAAGCACATAACAATTTTAATGACACTTTTTTTTATATTTTACCGACATTTTTTTTACTTTTAGTGACACTTTTTTTAAATTTGATTAAGGTTGTAAATGAATTGAACGTTCAGTGAACATTTCATGAACCGTTCGGTAAAAAGTTCGTTTATTTATTAAAGAGCATTGCTAAAACCTCCTACAAAATCAACATACTTATCCTCTTACACACACAATCATAAAATATACATTTTTTTCCACTTATTATCTCTTCAAATCTAAACCGTCAGTTCCGCCACTTGTCAGGATCCTGTGTGTAGGAAGATTAGTAGGAAGATTTTGTAGGAAGAATTAGCATTTTTGTTTATTAAATGAACCACCATGAACATTCTTTTACGTTCTTTTAGTTAAATGAACGAACATGAACAAAAGTCACATTCGTTTGTTTATGTTCGTGAACGTCCGATTATGCGTTCATTAACGTTCTTTTATTTTCATTTATTTGTTTATGTTCGTATATCATATATTTTAAATGTATACTTTTAAAACTGGTATATTTAAACAATAACAACACTTATAAAAGAAAATATTATGCACAATTTGATAAAGTTTATGTTTTTTTCTACGTTCATTTATGTTAGATCGTTTATGTTCGTTTAGTTTCTTAATGAACGAACATGAACAACTCATTTTCTTAATAAACGAACATGAACAAGAAGTTTTGGTCGTTTAAGCGTTCGTGTCAATTTATTTGTCTGGTTATAAATTAAATAAACAAACATGAACAAGGCCACGTTCGTGTTCGTCCGGTTCGTTTACAACCGATTTTTTTTAAGCGTCAGCAAAAGACAATTTTTTTAGTGTATCTTTATATGACTGACACTGTTTTTTCAATCTCTATAGCTATATGATGATGACTTTAACCTTTATAAAGGATCTAATATAAAGCATGGTAACATGGGTACATATGACATAATGAAGTTGTGGAACCAAAAATCCACAACAATGTCCATTCCAAATTTTGTTTTCACAAAGTATTCAGTTAGGCCCCAATTAATCGGACAAACTAGGATTAGCCCATTATAATTGAGCAAATAAATTTATGAAAAGCAAATTAAGTAAGTAACCTCTTTAAGTAGATAAAGTGATCTTGATTTCATGTGCCACAAATATTTGTAGTATACATTTTAATAAGGTATCTTATGAACATGTTACACCATATTAGAAAGAGTAGCTATGAATGTCCTGAAAAAAACACTTCTTTAGATATAGAAAGCATTCAAACATATCGTAATCGTGATGAATGTAGTGGTTTGGGCTCTACAAAGGATGTTTTAATTCAACATTATTGGATGAAGATTAAGAGTTGGCATGGTTTTAGTATACATGACACTATATGAACTTTTTGTCGGACCATCAACCGGTTCTTGCTTGTTTCTTTCATCTTCCGTGTTGATACGCAACAATGAGAGCAAAAGTATAATGATAGATCAGCCGGGTGACTCATATCTAATGTGTGTACAATCATATTCTAAAGGTTTTGGTGTATGAATATAACTCAGAACTTGGAACATTCTCATTTAATTTTCTACCTAAAAAATCCTATATAAGTTGGAAATTAAATGTAGATTCTTGCAAGTAAGAAGTTGACAAGTGTAACAAATGTTGTGGAGGATGTGACTTGTACATTTTAAATGACATGTGGCAAAATCGAATCTTCCAAAATATCGTCATCTTTGAGTATACGTTGCCAAAATTTCGTGCAGTACTATTATTACTTTTACGTGAATATGTTTAATTCGCAATCCAAAAGCAGATATGTTTTCACACTCAAAAAACAAAAACAAACTGCGTAGCTAAAAATAAAGAGAAATATTGAAATTTATCGATCTATTTTGTTGAAATCAAAGTAATGGTCAAGGAGAAATCGCACAAAAAAGTATCATTTTTTAGTCTAATTTGAATTTTAGGCGACCAACTTTTTTTTTCCTTCTTAATTTAAGGTATCAAAGTTAATTTTATGTGGAATGTAAGTTTTTTTTTTTAACTTTTCGAAAGTGGTTATCAGTAATAATTTTAGCCGAAATGTCTTCTAAACGCTCAATAATAATGATGCATCACATTAGTTAACCATTTCAGCGAGAAAAGGACTCGAAACCTCTCTCGAAAAGTCGGAAAAACCTCACATTGCACATAAAATTAACTTTGGTACCTTAAATTAAAAAATAAAATAAATTGAGTACTTAAAATTCAAATGGCCTAAAGTATAATACATTCTTTTGCGATTTGCTCAATGGTTAAATGGAATAACTAACATACATAAATCATCATCCACGTTTAAAAATTACAAATGCCCTAGCAACTTTTCCTTCTGACCTGTAACATGAGTATTATAAGGATTTTCTGTAATCCATCCGGATTCCAGGCCGGCTTTGAGGGTGTGCAAGGATGGGAACGACCGCCAGGCCCCGAAAAATTTAGGGTCACCAAAATTTATCCCGTTAACAATTTAATAATGCATTATTTCTTAAATAACGATGACACTTTATATATAACGTTTCTTATCGCAGGGCATTCATTATGTAATTTCCTCAGGCCTTTAAAAATTTCAGGAGACGACCCCCTTGCCTGGATGCAGGAAGAATTTTTTCAATTTGTAGCAGTAGTTTAAATGCACTTTATCGACCTCTAGTTAATAAGCGTCGGATTATGTTTCAGTAATGGCGGAAGGGAGGCTCTGTAGTTGAAATTTGAGCCGTCTAAAAAGACTTGACAAAAAGCCTTCTTTAAGCAGTTGTTAGGTCTTGCTGCATTTTATCCCAAGCCTGAAATGCCATGTGACCCTTTTAGCATGTTTTGTAAGTTTATCCCAAGCCTGAAATGCCATGTGACCCTTTTAACATGTTGTAAGTACTTCAGATAGTTGTAAGGTTCTTGTTTATACCCTAAATTTTGATCAATAGATGATGATGCTACCCCATCTAATGCTTGCAGCAGCAACGATCCTACCATCAAGGTTCACCATCATACTACTCTAACGATGCAACATAAAAAAGCATTACAGCACTACGTCCCGATGTTCCATAATCAACCATGTTTGCCAATATAAAGAACAAGCTGAGAAAAGGTATCAGAGACGAAGATAATACATATAGAATGACATTACCGTGGCCCAACGTACTAGTCCTATTTGAAGCCAAGTATCGGTTCAGGCGTGATTCAAAGCCCGACCTATAACCAGTCACAGTATATCCTCGTCCTGTAGGCAGTTACCCAAACCGCATATTCCACCTCTACTGAACCACGAATGGGCGACCCATGTGTTGAAATGTGAATGTCGGTTCCCATTGTGCATTACAGTATTATTCCATATTTGCAAAGTTTGAAAAACCACATGACATGCTTAATAAACCAGACTCATAAAGTCATAAAATACTGAAAATGAACACAGGTAATCAATCAAACGTGCTTGTCAGTTGGACAAACAAGAGAAACAACTTAACTTCACCATTAACTAAGAGATACATGGACTCGATATTTGGCACCAAAACTTAATAAACATATAACATACCGTAAAACAATTTAAGGCCTTTTAAAATAACGAATTAAACCAACCATGATTCAAAATCACTTGGGAGATGCTAAGTCAAATGCATTTGGAACGCAGTAACAATTTCTAGTCAAAACAATAATTCAAAGTGCCACCGTACCGATAATTTCTCATTAACCACCATTATCAAGCAATAGTTCGTCCTAGTCTGAACTTTCTTCAAAAACCAATCCAAAATGGAAGTGGAATAAAATCAGGATACTTCATGTCTAATGGTAAAGTGAAACCTTTAGCTTCCAAACGAGAAAGAGCCTACCAACAAAAAAACAGCAATGAGAAGATAACATAATTTTAAAAATGATGCAATGTTGATATCAGGGCAAACTGCATATAGAAGATGCAATTAGATTCCTTAGAGCACTACCATTGTCACCGCAACATGAAGATTCTTCGACGTTTTTTAATGGATTTACATGGGAATCTGTCGTTCTCGGATATGGTTGTGGGGTTGTACTTGGTGTAGGTTTAGGATGTCTTATGTTCGTGTTGGGAAAACCATATTGGTTAAAGAACAGAGAAAAGAAAAATGAATGAAATAAAAGAAAGAAAAAAGACTCCAATCAAAGCATATTGTATCATTAAGAGAGCTAGAGAGCAAAAATAGTGTTATCTTGTAATTCACAATGTCTTCATATTTGTCATATACGATATAATTAAATTACATATGTTCTATTAAATTTTTATCATGTTACAACTTACAACGTATATGGATCTTTAGTGTCCTTATCATGTGCCCCTAGGGCACAAGATAGAAAAACCCTTAACAAAAAGATTGAAACCACCAGTAATCAAGGTACGTACATATTTGCAACATTATAGTAATTACTGAGATTTGAAATCAGATAATCCGTATTGAGTATTTCTCTCACGAGAATTCTAAAAAATCAGACTTGATGAAGTAGGTCCAAGTTAGTAAGCCACTGTAAAAAAAAGTTCATCGTTTTGAAGTTGTAAAAGTGGATCCGTTGCTCAAACCGAATCACGCCAACGTTATGGAAGTTCCTGGATCGTGTAAAATAAGAGTAGTACCAAACAGACATCTAAACATTTCCGAGGATAATCTTTGACTTTAGCTAAGTATAAACCACTTAAGGGTGGCCTAGTGGCAAAAGGGTTTGTGGCTATCGCTCTAAAATGTGTGAGGTCTCAAGTTCAACTAGGCGCAAACAACCTTGAAGTGGCCACGCCAACCTCGTGAAAAGGGAGGGCTTGTGGAGGTGGATTCAAATGGTTTAAAAAAAGTTTTACATGTAAAAAAGTGATACTGTACTAAAGAGTATGATCAAATATTTTTACCAAGACGCAAATTGCGACATAAAAGGAGAAAAGGAATTTTCACCTTTTGACATGAGTCGCCAATTTTAAGCTCCTTGACATGGGAAAGGTTTAGTAACAACCCTTTAAGGATCTTTTCCTCTGCTACTTTACGCTTTGTCTCAGCATGACCGTGCTTCTCATAATCCAATACAGCCTTCACTAAGGAGGTCACGTTGAGCAACAAAATTTTCGACATAAACATTTCATCTCTAATTGTTAATGACACAAGATAAGGGGCATTGATTTCGATAACACGCTGACTCGTTTAGGGGTGATTTCCATGGAAGTAAAAAGCCCTCTTTTGAGATATGGTTTTTTGCCTTATATAATTTTTCTTGATCAAACCACAAACTACAAAATCAAACTTATTTTATTAAGACGGAACACAACCAACCACCCTTTGCTCAGCTTATTACAATCCAGTTTACAAATTACAAAAATCTAACAAACCCTAATAATCTTAGATAGAGAATGATTTTAATCGAAAATCTAACAAACCCTAATAATCTTAGATAGAGAATGATTTTAATCGACTGAATATATCCTTTAGCTGCTTGACTATATTGAATCTTGAACTTTAGAGCTTTCACCCTTTGAACTTCTATCAGCTTTTCAAAAGAACTTCAAAAACTCTACAAACAAAAAAACACCCCTCACCAGATTTAGTTTAACATTCCAAAAGGTAAACCAATTTCAACTCATCACAAAACTTCTTATGTTCAACAAAGCTCCCTTTTGTTAAAACATCTGCCATATCTTGAGATTGAACTTTACAAGTTCTAAAAATCCTTCACTAATTTTTCCCTCATAAAATAAAGATCAATCTCAAAGTGTTTAGTTCTTTTATGAAATACATGATTTACAGCAATTTGCATTGATGCACTGCCATCACAAAAACATTTTCACAAGTATAGAGTATTCCACTTTTAATTATGTTAACAACTTTAGAACCCAAATAATCTCACAAGCAACATTGGACATATCCTCAGCTGCGGACTTTGACAATACTGATTGTTTATTTACTTTTCCAAGACACAAGACAGCTGTCAAGGAAAACTACATATCCAGTCACAGATAACCTGATAACATTGCACTTGGCCCAATCAGAGTCAACAAATGTAGTTAACTCAAAACCATTATTGGCTCTGTATAACACCCCCATTCCAGGAGCACCCTTAAGATACCTCAAAACTCAAAAAGCCACTTTCAAATCAGACTTTAAAGGTCCATGCATAACTTGACTTAACTTATGCACATCATAAGATATGTCAGGCCTTGTTATAGTTAGATAAATCTACTTTTCAACAAGTTTATGAAAATTTCCAAAACAAATTAAAGGGTAATTATCTTTTTTAATGATTTTCTTATTTGTTTGTTAGTATTAGTAAGTGAAAAATGAAACAATCAACACCCATTTCATAGCATGAAAAATGTTTATATCCTACTATACAAGGCCGGCCATGGGTTTAGTCCATGGGCTTTTCTTTAACTAGCCTATTTAGTTTCTAAATATTACTTAACGAGCTATCTAGCGATATTTATGGAAGTGACCGATACTTTCGTATTCCTAACAATCTCCCCCTAAGAGAGGTCACTCCGTTTTACAAAAACTTAAACTTAGCATACTATGCTCTGTCGTCAGTCTTGTGCTCGCAGTCTTGTTTACTTGACTTCATCTTGTGAATATGATGTAGTGATCTTTGACTTTAGGCTTGAGCTTGTTCTGATAGTCTTGACTTGTATGTGAACTTGAACTTCTTTGAGATCATCAACCAAGCATAATCTCTTACCATCATCTTGTGATCTTGTCGCCGTCTTGTGCACTTGTGACATTTGGACATACATGCTCATTTCGTTGTTGTTTCTTGGTCTTGAAAGCTTGAATAAGACATCTTTCTTGAAATTCTTTAACTATAATACTTCGTCACTTCAAGAAAGACGTACGGTATCAGAGTAGCGAAAGTCTTGAAACATGTATTTGAGCTTTCATGATGTCTTTGCTTTTGTCGGTCAAGTATGAGCACGTGGCTTTGAATCTTGACTTGTCTTGATACAATAGCTGCGACCATTGGGATACCTGCATGAAAGGGTTAGTGATAATCAACAAGTATGGACGAAAGTGGCTTTGTCACTTCATCGAATAAGATTGTAATAACCACGGTTCCCCGTTAATCAGTATAAATATTGCCTGTGATCAGGTAGAATTTTGAAGAATCTCCTTGACAAGGTTTCGCAGCTGTACTAGCCGTTCTCATTACCGGAGCGTCTCAAAGCAGACAACACGGTAAGAGTGGACCGGGAAGTTATTATCTTCCCGATTAAGTCGTCAATTCGTGTTCAGCTTTTCTATGTCCAGATACCCTTATGAGGCTTTCCATGGACACAAGATTGAAAATTGATTTAGGAAAATCAGTCGGTGTGTCAAGATGCAAACGGTTTTTATGACACATCAACAGTTTTATCTTTTTTCAAAATTCATTTGTCAATTCATAAGCTGGACCGAATCGATATCCAGTGTCACAAGTTTGATCCATATAGGATCTCACAAGTCACCTACCGTAGAGCTTGTTTAATGTTGGCTCTGGAAGGATTTCCATCGTCATTGTGAGTACTTTTGAGGTATCACTCTGATGTTCTGGAAAAATCACAAGGATAACGCGTAGGACTCTTGATATATTTCTTGTTTTCACATTGTGTGGATTAGAAAGCATATTTTGGATAAGTGTCCTAATGAGATTTATAGATGATCTCGTTTGGCTCTAGACTCAATAGTGCACATTTGGTTTTATTAATCGAAGGCTGTAGCAGACTGCCACCTTTTCAATACCAACTAACTCGGAGTGAGAAAGTCAAAAGAAATAAGTGTAAACTCCGTGAGAAATGAAACAAGAGTCTGTTGAGAGACCTTGAGTGGCTAGGTAGGGTTGTGCATACCCACTGAGTCCAAGTATTATCTTCAATACCAGTAAAAATTTATAAAAATTTCGACATGACCCGTTCGTGTTTACACGTTTTCCAAAGTCGTAGACTTTAATAAAAACCATTTTCAAATCATTTTCAATCCATTTTTATAATTTATCTTTTTATAATTTATCTTTTTATAATTTGTCAAAAGACCATTCGGACCCTTATTGGGCTTTTAGGCCGAATAAGCCAAACCTTATTATTCGTAACGTCCAACGTTCAAAATAAATTAAACGTATAGCGTCTAAGTCGTATACTATTATTAAATTAGCTATTCATGAACTTATTCAATAAGCTACACCGTAGCTTTACGCTTGGGTGTATTGTATTTATGTTGGGCCTTGGCCCATTAAGTCCAAAAATGTAGTTTTACTTATCTATATAGTCCGATAAACAAAATATTAAATAATAAACATGCGACTTAATAATAAGCTATCAGTAAGCTCACAATAAGCCAAGAAATAATAAGCCGAACCACATAAGCTCAAGAATAAGCTCGTGGTGTTGGGCCTTGGTTGTGGGACGCGGCTAAAAGCCCAAGCAAGCCATATTCGGGCTTATTTATTAAGCCGAATAAGTTTACCATTTTTCCTTTCAAAATAAGCTAGAAAATAAGCTAATAATTATAAGCCGAAACAAAATAAGCTAACCAAACACTTTTCCTTCCTTTTCTAGTTGGGCCGAACCATACATAAGCCCATTAAGCTCAATAAAATCAAAATAAGCTTTTTCAAAAGCTTATTTACATAAGCCGAATACAATAAGCTATAAACTCTCATTTTTATTATACAAAAATAACCACGATCACAAAACTATATTTTCCTTATATTTCCTTTTATTATTTTCGAGTAGTATGTATAACCTTTTAAGATTTATGTAGTTTAAAAATCTTTATTTTTTTAAAATAAGTTGTACAACTAGTATGTATGCATCAAGATGATTATGAAAGTACAAGTTATTAAAAGATTTGAATATTTACAAACTTTGAAGGTTTTAGGAAGATGAACAAGACTAACACAACTCAAATGTTGTTTAACTAATACCTGAATGATACAAATGATCAAACCTTCAACAAATCTTCAAGAGTTTTTGATCAAAGATGAAAAGTTATGAGTTTATGTATGTGTGTGTGTATTTTCGGACAACAACACAAGAAGAGAGGAAAAAATATGAGTTTTGTGTGTGAGATATGAATGAGAAAATAAGATGTAAGTGGTATATATGCACAAGTGCTTCACACACTAAGAGTGTGTGTTTCGTGGGATAGGACAAAGGGGGAGAGGGGTCCAAAATGATCTCCTAATCACAATTTAGCAAGGACAATGGCTAGTTGGAATCTTGTCTTATTAGTTTGAAATTCAAATTTGGCATCCAAGGTTCATAAAGGTAGGGGTGTTATCGGGTTTGTCAGGTTGGGTTGAGTCGGGTTTTGAGTTTTTGAAAAGTGACCCACAACCCGACCCGATAAGAAATCGGGTTATCGGGTTCGGGTGTTTATCGGGTCGGGTGATTCGGGTTGTCGGGTTATGAGATAAATCCAACTCTACATAAATAAACTCGTACTCTTGAAATTGTCGCGGCTGTGAAACAGTTGCCTCCACTCATTAAGCCTCTCAAATCATTGAGCTGAGCCATAGACCATATATAACTATATATTAAAGTATATATGTGTTACTCTTGTGTAGCCACTGATTGAAATATCGTAAACAGTGTCAATGCAAAAGTATGCAGGGAAAGACCAGGTCTAATGACTATGAACACATACTAATTTAGCATTTGGAACACCTTGAGGCTGTCCAAATTCTGCAACCCAAAATATCAGTAGTACACATATTTTATAAAATTATATTAGTGCTTTTCTACATAAAAATTTGACAGCATCAGCATATATGCGCTGCTTATTCCAAAATCTATGGATGTAATGCGCAAAAGGATCAACATATAAGAGATATTACTTGTTCTTCACATTTGTGACCAGGAACAAATTTCTTATCATAGTAAAAACATATAATTTTAGCTCTTTTTTCTATATACTCTTATGAGTTAACTGCTTCTGAACTGGTGTTTTTAGTAGAGTTTTTTTTATTAGACTTCCAATTGCTATTTGCAGATGGAAACGGTAGCACTGATGGTTTATTACTACTACTAAGACCAAATCTACTCCTAGTATGACTTCCTAAAGGCTTATTCTTTTTCTTCTTAATCGCCTCCATGGTTGCTTCTTGCGGGTTGGTTAAAAAATATGCATCAGAGGGTATTTTTGGCTTAAACATTCGCACACTCATTTCTAGTTCAGTAGGCAAACCCCCTCAAATACAAGCTAAGAGCATGATCTTCACTCACATATACTGTACATAGTAGTGTGTCAAACAAATGTTAGTATTCTTTAGTAGTCTTATCATACTTTACATTTTTCAAATAAGCCATTGGGTCTTCAAAAACTAAACCAAATCTTTGAATGATTGCCTCTTTATACGCATCCCAACCGACATTTTCACCCATAGACTTAACACATTGTCTATGCCACAGCAATGCTTTATCATAAAGGTGAACTCAGACAATTCGTACCTTTTCCTCTGGTAATGTATTGTCAATCAAGAAAAACAGTTCACTCCTGAATACCTACCCTCTGATATCATCTTTATGAAATTTTAGAAATTCCACTTTAGCCCGTCTGCCAAATTGATTTGCTTGTCTTTAGTTCCATGATTTACCACTTGAGTTGTTTGAATACTAAAAGCTGTGATTTTATTATTCATGGCTTCCAAAGTTTGTCTATCTCAGCCATTACTTCATTAACTGTTTAGTAACAACCTCATCACCATTGTTGCTACCTGAAGTTTGTCTTATTGAAAGTGCCATTGTATGCTATGTGAATTATTTGTGTTTTGTGTTATTAGTTATTACTCCTTTGTCTTCTATTGAATAACTACTAACAACTTAACCGTTCTTGGCCAAATCAAGTCTATCAAAACTGACCATTTATCCGAAAACAGAAGATTTAAACATACTTGTGTTGTTCTCATGGTCACGGTTAGTACTTGACACTTGGTTGTATTTCTGACGGATAGCATACAATCTTGATCAGAGTACGAGTGTAGTAATCTAATTCGTAACAAATTTCCAAATTCGCAAATACCAAACTCGGAACAAGATAAAATTCCGAAATTCACAACTACTTCCAAAATCCACAACTTCTTCCGAAAATTCACAACTACTTCCGAAAATTTACAACTTCTTCCGAAAATAATTCCGAAAATTCAAACTAGTTCCGAAAATTCAACTAGTTTTGAAAATTCAACTAGATCACAATATAGGGTTAAGTCCATAAAATACCAATGAACTTTCCAAAATTTACACATATATGTAACGAACTTTGGATATTACTAATATGGTCATTGAAACCGCTTAATTTGTGCCGATATAGGTAATATGACCGACTCACTTTTCCACGTAATTAAATCTTTTTTTCTACGTGTATACTCCAACTAATATTCCACCTTTTGTTAATAATTATAAAAACCTTTGCTTTATCTTCTTATATTTTTTAGAGTTAACTACATTTTTGGTCCTTATGGTTTACCGGGTATAACGGTTTTGGTCCAATATTTTAAAATGTAACGGATCCAGTCCACTTTTGGTCGATCCGTAACACTTTTGGTCCATTTTCGTTGACTGTTAGTTTGACCAGTTAAAAAACATGAAATGACTAAAATACCCTTATTTGTTAATGCGAAATCACTATAATACCCTCATTCCATTTTTTTAATTATTATTATTATTATTAAAGTTAATGTTATAAACAGACATATATAAAAAATACACTGACTTTAAATACACCATCACATTTACCTGCAATTCCTTAGATTATACATACATGTAGTGCAACAAAAAAAACATATATATATATATATATATATATATATGTTATTAATCAAAATACATATTTCAAAAATAATAATAGAGCATCACCACCACCCAGAGATATCCTCTATTCCTCTACACCTTTTCTATCCTTCTTCAAACACGCATCCACCACCACCACGAAACCGCCGCCGCTACAAAAACACCTTTTCTATTCTTCTTCAAAAATCTACATATTTTTTTTTTATTTTTTGTTTCTACAAACACAACACAAACTAGAATGACTACCGCTTAACAAACCGATCTATAACCTTTTCCATTTTTAAAATATTAATTTGAAAGTCATCACCAATAAACAAACACAAGCACGCCCTAATTTCAAGATTCACAATTCCATACAAACACCCTCTATTTGATTTAATCACACAAACACAATTCAAAAACCAACTTTTGATGGTTATTATTAACTTTATGATTACCCCAGAACTACTAAACCCATAGTTAAATACATCTCCCATCGTCAAAAACACCCCATAACCTAATATGTGAGACCTGCGTACGATGGAAAGATCCGGCGAGTGACGCAAACAACGACAGTGATGGTCCAAAGGCTGATGTGGGTGGCTGTAGAGTGAACGTAGATGGCTACAGGTTAGGGCATGTTGGGCAGGTGGTTACCACCATATAATCACGAAAGCTACCAACCAACAACCCCAAGAATCCGTCCGGCTGTGGTGTGGTGGTGGTTGATAGGCTTTAGATGGTTTGTTACAATCAGCTATGTCTCACTTTTAAATTGTCCTCAAATTTACTTTTTAAGTCAATTTTTTGTCAACTATGATCTTTAACATTAATGTTTTAGTTATCTAATGACTTAATGCAAAATATATAAATGTAATTTGGTTTTATTTTAAATGTAAATTTTCATTGATATAATTTTGTTTATAAAGGGGTATTGTAGTAACACAAACAACAATAATTAAAGATCAAATTGAAAAAGATTGACTTAAAAAAGTCACACGAGGACAATAAAATGGGCCGGAGAGAGTTAGAATTAGAGTTAATGCCCCCTTAAATAATTATTAAATCGATCTCCCACCCCTATTCAATCCCAATACTAAGAACCCCCCGCCCCCCCCCATCGCCCCTCTCCGGTGGGGGAGGGGGGGGGGGGGTGGGGTGGTGGGGGGGGGGGGGGAGGGGTTGTGGGGATGGGGTGACGTCTGGGGGGCTGATTGGTGGTGGCGGTAATAATTTATTATTGTTTGTCGCTAATTTGTGTTTTATTGTGTAAGTTAAAAAATAGTAAAACAGCTCAGACAATAAAGTGGGACTACGGACGTAAGTAGTATTTGCTGGTTGATGAAAGTTTTGAGTGTGTTTCACTCGAATGAGACAAATACATAGTCATTGAAAAATGAAAGTATACTGACACAAGAAGAAACAATGAAACAGTTTAACTCCTCAATACCCTTGCTGTGTGTGATCAAGACCATTTAACACAACAAATGTGGTACACACTAGAATCAGTATTACAAGGACACAACGGAAACTGACTGTTAAATCGTGATTCGATTACACAATTTATAAGACTATGTGATTTGACTTCCAAAATCACTGTTAATAACTACACTCGTGAGACACACTAAACACAGATTATGGCGAAGACCCAGGAACTAATGCTATTCATTGATAGATTTGCAGTGCCCTATTTATTAGATTAGGATTGTGTGATTTGTACAATGGGTATCTATTGATACTTATTATCGGATATTTTGGATATTTACGACATTTGAATGTTTATAGGGATTGTAGTAGTTATTTACAAGATAAAAAGAGCGAGAATTTTGAAGATATATATATAAGTAATTATAGAAAGAAAAATGTAATCTTTAAAATTTTAAAACTTTTATAATTGTAAAAATTGTAAAAGAAAAACATATATGAATTGGTTAATGGTTCTAGAAAATATTTGTAAGAAAGACCCACCTAAAAAATATAAATAAGTAAATTAAAATACAGTAGTTACAATATATGTTGGATTATTGAGTCTTAGATAGTTAAGACAAAAGTGTGGATAAACTCAATTAATCTATTTTGATTGAGGTTTAAAGAAAGACCCACCTAAACAAGAAATTTAACAAAATATTCAAATATGTGGATTCTGCTTATAGATAGTTAAAATGTGATTACTCAAACAAGTCCATGCATCGTAGAGAGATTCATCTTGATGTTGTTGGAACATCAAGGTATCATTTTGAAGTTTAGCAGTTCTTCCTAGTGGGAAAAACTGAGCAAGAAAACGAGTGGTGAGTGTTAACAGTCTATACGGCCCATGGCCTTCTTTGTATTTGTATGTAACTAGGTTAGGCCCATTATGCATACTATATATGTATCCTATTGTATTCATCTCAATCAATATAAACGAATACACATTTACATGGTATCAGGCCTTCACAGCCGATCCCCAAAACCCTAAATCATCAAACCTCACCTCGATTTAACAGTCGAACTCATCACTCTGCCATGACAAACTCGAATACACCACCACCCCCTCCTGCCCTTACCTTGGTTGAAAAACTCTACGCGGTACATAACATCAATAGTCTCGTACCCGAAAAACTCGATCTTCAGGAATCGAACTACTCCACATGGAGTTACTTTTTCAAAGGGCACTGCAGCAACTTTAACGTGCTAAACCACATCGATGGATCGACGTCCACATCTAATCCACCAACCGACGAATGGATCACGGCTGACTCCATCGTAAAATCATGGATCTTTCTTACCCTTTCTCCAACGCTTCGGAAAAGGATGATCAGCACCAACCCTGCTTCGGCTAAAGCCGCCTGGGACATCATTGAAACAATCTTCCAAGAAAACAAAAGAACACGTACCGTTGCTTTAAAAGGTGAACTACGTGTCATACAAATGGGCGACTATACACCAGACGCCTACTTCTCCAAGATTGATTCCATTATCACTCTTCTTACCGACCTTGGCTCGACCATGGATGATGACAATATTATCACCTATGCCATCAATGGCCTAAGTGAAAAATACGGAAGTCATGCTCAAATAATTGCTCACAAAGATCCCTTTCCCGACCTAGCAACTGTTCGCACCATGGTCACGACTGAGGAGATGCGTCTCCGGTCTAAGCAACCGATACTCTCTACCTCCACTACATCAAGCTCACCACAAGTGCTTCTTGCTACATCACAACCACGGATTCAAGACAACCGCAACAATCGTGATCGCGATGCTCGTAATGAGAACAAGACCGAGATCTGCCGCAACTTTGGCTGAGGTTATTGCCGTTGGGGGACGAATTGTCGTTTCATTCATGCCTCTCCAAAAGGCACCAACAACCCACGCCCGAACTCATCTCAACATAATACTCGCTCCATGCAACAAGGGCCTGGACACACTGGTCTTAATTCAGCCAGCCAACAACACCTTCTATCCCTCATTCAGGCCCAACAAAACCTATTGGCCCAGTATGGCTTATCCATTTCACAGGGTCAGCAACCAGTTCAACATAACAACACAATGGGCTTAAGGCCCAATGCCCCTCCAGGATTTCAGCAAACCACAATGGGCTTAAGGCCCAATATGTTGATGATATTATTTTGACTGCATCTTCTTCTGATCTGTTACAGCAGATTATCACTTCTCTTCATGCAGAGTTCTCCATGACTGATTTGGGCTCACTTAATTATTTCTTGGGCATTTCTGTGACTCGTAATGCTTCGGGGATGTTTCTATCTCAACAAAAGTATGCGACTGAGGTTCTTGATTGAGCTGGTATGCTTAATTGTAAACTGTGTCGTACACCTGTTGACACGGACTCCAAACTTTCTACAGATGGTGCTCCTATTTCTGAATCGACATTATATCGCAGCCTAGCTGGGGCCTTACAGTATCTCACCTTTACCCGGCCTGACATTTCATATGCTGTTCAGCGGGTCTGTCTCTTTATGCATGACCCCCGAGAGCCTCATCTCTCTGCTCTCAAGAGGATCTTACGGTATGTGCGTGGCACCTTGTCCTATGGATTACAGCTTTATTCCTCTACGACGTCATCTTTAGTGGCTTACTCAGATGCGGATTGGGCGGGTTGTCCCACTACTCGTCGATCAACCTCTGGTTATTGTGTTTTTCTTGGCAACAATCTTCTCTCCTGGTCATCGAAGCGCCAATTTACTCTCTCTCGATCTAGTGCTGAGGCTGAGTATCGGGGTGTTGCCAATGCGGTTGCTGAAACTTGCTGGTTACGTAATCTATTACGTGAACTTCATACACCTCTAGCCACTGCTACACTTGTCTATTGTGACAATGTGAGTGCCGTCTATCTCTCTTCTAATCCCGTGCAACATCAACGCACGAAGCATATCGAGATTGACATTCACTTTGTTCGGGATCTTGTTGCTACCGGTGCTATACGGGTTCTACACGTCCCGTCACGTTATCAGTATGCGGATATCTTCACCAAAGGTTTACCTACTAGTTTATTTGATGAGTTTCGTACCAGTTTGAGCGTTCGTTCATCTCCCGTTCAAACTGCGGGGGAGTGTTAGACGAATAAGTGGCCCAAGCCCGATTGTGGGCTTGTGGTCCATTAGGGTTAGGTTTGATGTTGCTTATTTACAAAGCTATCTATTTATTATAAATAGATATGTCATCTCTTATGTAATTCATTCAATCAATACAATATCTATCATATTACATTTTTTTCACACAAACATAATTCATTTCATTAAAATTAAAAGTACAAACATAAGAAAATTAAAAATACAATACAGAATTTAAAAATTACAATAATATAAAAAAACATTACATAAAAATTTTAAGCTAATGAAATCGTATCCTTACGGAAAACCTTAACCACATTTTTCTTTGTAATGTTAAGGTAATGCTCTGATGGTCTAGGAGTAAAAACAGAGACCTTAGCAAGTATCATAGCAGCTCCTACATTAATATCCTTTCTATAAACCCACAATCAAAGGACATTGTAATGTACTTGTTTCCACGTACAGTAGCCTGAGAGGATCTTTCATAGTTTACATTTAGATAGCCAAGAGCATCGGAAGAAACAAGTCTGACTGTTACACATACAACTTGTGCAAGTTTTCCCTTTTCGAGAAAGTTGTCGATGTCCCCCAACATCCAGTTACATGCCACCATGTTTAGGTAGAAAGCTACATAGTTTAGTGGCGCTAAACCAGCCCACTGATAAAATCATAATCCTCACCCCAACACCCTCAACAACGTTCTGCATATATTCTTGTGTCAACATTTAAAGCCCCATCCTGGGATCAAAATAAAAATGTATTCTCTTTATGCTGTTTGGCTCGTTGAACAAGACCCCAGGACCGGTACTATCCTAACTGGATTAGGGGTTGAAGGAAGGAGTGGTTCAAAACATGGTGCTACTAGAGAAGCTGAACGGTTTAACCCGCAGGACCGGGAATTATTCCTAAACTGGATTGGGTGTATGAAGATGATCAACTACCGGCTCTACTAAGACTAGCGAAGAACAGAGTGTTACTTGAGATCCAGAATCATACTATATCAAGACTGTATTCCATGGATCATTTTCGTTAGTGAAATTGTGATCCATCTAGATAGTTGGATATTTGGGTAGTTGGATAGTTGGATAAGAAGTTGTGTGATATAATGAGGAGACGGTGAGGGTATTTATAACGAAAAAACTAGCCGTTTGAATTCAAAATTAAAAAATATAAAGTAATAACGATATTTAAAATACAATACTTTATTTAAAACATTAAATTAAAACAACATTACATTAACATAGGTCCTAGTTTATTAATCTGATGACTCGTAATCTGAATCAATTCTGACCCTCCCAAATGTCAAAAAGAATTCATCATCATCAGCTTGTTTTTGCCTAATCTTCTCCCCCAGTGCTTTTGCATCCATTGCTTATTCTTCTAGTGTTTCTCTTAAGGCTTATTCATCTAGATGTAGTTGATATAGCTCTTTCTTAGTAAGATATAAATTAGCATGCGATGATGAACAACCTACACTTTCTTGTGAGCAGTAGTAGTATTTTTCCAAAGACCAAGCTAACTTAGCATCCATATGTTTTTCAAGTTTTGCCACATTGCCACTTTCCCATACATAAGAAAGATTCAGCTCGAAATCTTATCAGAACCTTCTTAAAAAACTGTCGATCAATGAGCAACGACTTTTCTTGTGAAATGTCATTACATTTCTCGTAAGCTTTTCAAGACCGTCTTAGCTTGCATAATTTTCAAATTGTAAGCTAAAGCCAGAATCCGCTTTTGATGACTCGTATCTTCGTCAGTTAGTTTTTGAACGAAGCTTCGACTTCAGAATCTGTATGTGAAAGTGAACAAGACAAATTTAAAAATCTTAACATGGTATATGATATAATTTTTTTTGGAAAAAATTGAAATTAGGTAAAAGAATGGTATTTATATTAATAAAGAGGGTATAATTTTAAAAAAATTTTTTATTATAAAATCCTAACGGCTCTCAAGATTTAAACGTTTACATTTTTGTCTTTTTCCTTCGTCGTAGCCGTGGCGAGAGGCCCGATTTTTTGCTCGTGGCGAGGGGCCATGGTGTGGTGACGAGCCTCGTGGCGAAGCCACGTAAGCGTGGTGAGGGCTTCTCGTCACCACACCCCTCCCTCTTATTTAGATTCCTTTTACTAAAGTTTTTAGTTTATGATTAAAGGAATGTCTTTCAAGGACAATAAATGTAAATTATTGTGGACTGTCGCATTGGTTTTACGTTCCAGATTCATAAACTAAACTGCCACAATTAGAATGCTACATATGATTGCTTTTTCTTTACAAATTGTTTCGTAATATAATTGCTTGTTTTTTGGTAACTTACCACCGTTGTGATCGATTTCTCCGTCTTAGAGGCCTTGTGCGCTTTTTAATAACAAATATATTTCTTATATTTCATAATAGGTATTCACTTTTAATAAATAAATAAAATCTACTAAGTCCACTCTCTACTAATAAATATCATTTCTTCTTATTAAGACCCTTTCTCATCGGTTAAAATGCAAAGTGAACATTTATTTTTAGACAATCTCAAAAAAGCAATGTAGACACTTATTATGAAACGGAGATAATAATTCTTTTTAAAATGAAAGGAGAATGCATTTGACATGTCCATATATCTTGGGAGGAGGTCAATGAAAAGGTTTTACATGTGAAAGGGATTAAAATGTAC
This sequence comes from Tanacetum coccineum, assembly GCA_026074375.1. Taxonomy (NCBI): domain Eukaryota; kingdom Viridiplantae; phylum Streptophyta; class Magnoliopsida; order Asterales; family Asteraceae; genus Tanacetum; species Tanacetum coccineum. The sequence goes on from BQNB010034634.1 coordinate 26,682, forward strand.
CAGTATTTCCTAAGAGCATAAGGTTTTACGGCGAAAAATTTCGTCGAATTTGACGTGGCGCTCGTCGTTTGCTCGCCATGACACCGCAACCTTCGTCGTTTGCTCGCCGGTTGTGGTTTCGTCGGCTACACGACGAGGAGAGAGACGAACGAAAACCGTTTTTTTTCCTTTTTTTTGATTTATAAATGGGTTGTGTGTGTGTGTGTGCGCGCGCGCGCGTGCGTGCGTGCGTGTGTGTGTGGGTTAGGAAGAAGTTATATTTTTTCTGATCTTTTTATTTTTATATATTTTTCCTAGACTTTGTTTTTTTACTTTTATATATTTTTCCTAGACTTTGTTTTTTTATATTGTTTAGTAATTTTTTTAATATGTTATTTGTATTTATTTGAATGAATAAAAGTTATTGTTTAGAAAAATGAGAAAAAAATATAAAATTATTGGTGAATAAAGCCTAAATAACATGAGTTATGATATGTTGTGAAGAAAAAAGTATTTTAAGATTTTATGTTAAAATGATATGACACTAGTAAAGTCTAAATGGCACAACGAATGTATGTCATAAAACTTTGTGCTCTAATACCCAATGTACTTATGATAGTGGTTGTTTATGCGCCCCAAGAGGCTAAAGAAAAGCGTATGTTATGGGATTATTTGGCTCATGTGTCGAATCAATGGGTTGGTAAACTTGTTATGATGGGCGATTTTAATGAGGTGAGATATAAATCGGACATATATGGTACGAATTTTAATGCTCACGACGCTGAGATTTTCAATTCATTCATATACAAAGCGGGTCTTGATGAAGTCCCTTTAGGAGGAAGTGCTTATACCTGGTGTCTCAAATCTGCTACTAAAAATGAGTAATTGGATACGATTTTTTGTTACCGAAAAATTGTTGAGCATTTGTCCACTCATATCACACTGCTATTACCTTGGAGCGGTTATTTCAGACATCGTCTATTTAATTTACGTGACGTCAGGTATGATTAGATCCTATTCCTTTTTCATTCTATCGTATACTGCTGGAAGTTGATGGTATTTGACAAGTTGGTTAGGGATTCTTGAAACGTGGCTCCTGTATAACAAAAAAATGCCATCCGAAACTTCATGGGTAAACTTAAATTTCTTAAAGAAACCGTATTCGGAGCTGGCCTTTATTCTTAGGTCGAATTCCCTGCGAGTGAGATGCTATTTTCCTTAAAGAGGAGTTGCGGTCTTGTGATGAGATTATTGATAAGGGAGATTGCTCGAATGAGGTGGTCCATAAACGTACGAAGATTCTCAACAAGATTCATCAGGTAAATAATATTCAAGCTTCGGAAATTGCTCAAAAAGCCAAGATTAAAATGGGGCCCACCCAATTGTGGAGATGAAAATGTGAAGTTTTTTCATAGTATGCTAAACAAGAAGCGCAATCAATCTAATATTCGGGGTATTATGGTGAATGGGATGTGGGTCGATGACCCGGTTCAGGTAAAACGTGAATTCTTTGAACATTTTCGGGGTAGGTTCGATAAACCATTAGTGAATGGAGCGTGTATTGATACCCATTTTCCTGTCTCCCTATCGATTGATCAGAAATAGGATATGGAACGCATGATTTCTAAAGAGGAGGTTAAAAGGGATGTGATGGACTGCGTCGTTGATAAGTCTCCCGGGTCCCGGATGGTTTATTTCATTTAGCTTTTAACCGTTATTTTTGGGCCTGTGATTGAGAAGGACCGTGTTCGAAGGACTGTTTGTCTATTATTCTTCATGTATGGTGAAATACCGAAATTGATGTAACTCGAACTTTATTAGCTTTGATTCCTAAAATCCTTGATGCAACATGGTTAAGGATTTCGTCAATATAAGTTTCATCGGGAGCTTTATACAAGATTAATTGCTAAAATCTTTGGCGAACGATAGTTGGTGTGCTTGGTGATCTTGTCAATAGAGGTTCCAATCAGCTTTTGTGCGGACAACAAACCTAGACGGTCCATTTATCTTGATGAGGTTTCTTCAATGTGTCGAAGGAAGAAAAAACACGCTACTTAATTTCAAGTTGATTTCGAAAAGCTTTTGATTCGTGCCCAGCTGGGATTATCGTGGATGATGTGTTTAAAATAAATTTGGTTTTCGTGTGAAAAGATGGAGGACTTGGCTTCAAAGTTGTCCTTAGATCATCCAGGGGTCCATTCTTGTCAACGGTAGTCCTACGGAGGAATTTTCAATTTTTTAGAGTTCTAAAACAAGGTGAATTTCCTGTTATCCCCTAGTTTTATTCATTCTTATTATGGAGAGCTTTGCATAATCCTCTTCAACGTTTGGTAAGATGCGGGTTTGTTTACGGGATCAAAATAAATTCCATGGTGAATTTGTCCTCATTTGTTTTATGCGGAGATGCAATCTTTCCTTTGGCCAATGGAGTGAGCTCAATATCGATTCGTTAGTTTCGAGTTTTGGATTGTTTTTTTCTTCCCGGCTTCTGGTCTTCGTATTAACATGGTGTAAGAGTAAGATTATGTGTTAACGTTGAAGGATTGGGATGGTTAAAAACGCGCTTCTAAACTTGGTGGCTATTCCTTAGAGACCCAATTCACTTATTGGGTTACGAAAAGTTGGGGAAATATGTCTAAGAAGCAAAGCTGGAAAGAAGTGGTGGACAAGGTGTTATTCGTCTTTCTAAATGGAAAGATGAAACTTAAACTCCTTTTCAATTGGAAGCAGACACACTTCTTAAGTCCAGTGTTTAGGATCTATTCCAATCTTCCATAGGTCCGATGTTTTTAATGTTCCCTCGAGTATTCCTTTAAATCTCTCATGAATCTATTCGTGACCGGTTCTTTAATGCCATGATCCGAAGAGTGAACAAAGCTTTCTTGGGTAAGTGGAACAAGGTCCTAACTCCGAAGGATAAAGGTGGTTAAGGTATCAAGCTTTTTACCCCTAATAGAGTCTCATGCTCAAGTGGGTTTTTTTTTGGCTGTTCATTATCACAATGTCACTTATGGACTAAATATTAAGGCTATTTAATTGGGATGACGGAATTTGAACAAGGATGTTTCTGGTGGAGTTTGAACCAGCTGGACATCAATAGTTCACAAAGTAAGGGTGTTACAAGGTCGAGGTATTAATGTTGTAGATTACATCCGATTAAGCAGGGAATGGGGAGAACACGCGGTTCTGGCCGACAATTGGTATGAAGGCGTGTCATCAAATAGCGTTCTCCACGTATGTTCGCTTCTTGAGTATGAAATAAGAATCTATATGCCTACTGTTATTTTGAAATTGAATGCGTCAAGTTTAGATAACTCATTTCGAGAAGAAAAGCGAGAAAGTGAATTTTGAAGAGATGCAACTTAACTCTTTGGCTGAGATTTCCTCGATGACTACTCTCGTGCCTTGCGAAAATCGTTACGTTTGGACGTTAGAAAGTACGGGTCTTTTCAGTGCTTCAATTCGAATAGGAGAGATTGAATGGAATCGTTTCAGGAAGTTAGTTTGTGCCGACTGGTGGGTTAAATCCGTGCCAATCAAGGTGAATATCATACTTGGAAAGTTCAAATCAAACACGCCTCCCAATGCTTTTAATTATCTCTCGTCGTGGAATGATATGATTTCATTGTTTGTCCATTTGTAATGCCGGTGTGGAATCGACAAACCATATTTTCTTTCAATGCGTTGTAGTGAGACAGATTATGCGTAAGATATCTTCTTGGTGGAATATCGACTATTCGGATGTGAATTCTTACGAGGAATGGCAAGTTTGGTTGGTTTCTATTCGGATTCAATCCAAACTCAAAGGCGTTCTTCAGGGTGTATACTATGGTCTGTGGTGGTATATGTGAAACTTTCGCAACAAGCTTTTGTTTGATAAGAAGATCCCTAAAAAGGCGTTGATATTTGATAATTTAGTTTCTAGTTCTTTTTATAGGTGTAAATTCAGATGTAAAGCGTCGTTCAAGTGGGACGATTGGCTTAAGAACCCTTATATTGTTCTTGTTTGATCTAGCTCCTTGCTAGTGTTTTAATTAATCACCGTTCAAAAAAAAAATACCCAATGTACTTGCCAAATAATATTATTGTGTTAAATAATCACACCCGTAAGTCAATGACTATGACATGTGCGTGTGGGCGACCAGTTTCTGTTCGCCGAGTATTTGTGGAACCCATACACTTTTTAAGAATAACTAAAATACACTTTTAAAGAAAAACGATACTGGCAGGTATCCTTGCAATGCGACGACGGGTATCCTGTGAATATATTTTGCGGTGAACAAATGTTATTCGGTTAAACGTTTTTAACAATAATTGTACAAATGAATGATAATTTTAAATAAAATAACTTTAAGCAATAACAATGCAAAGTATTTCATATCCAAATAAACGTAAGGTCCAAATGAAAGAAGAGAACATAAGTAGCATCTTGAAACAAATTAAGAATATGTACGGGTATCCACTTGTTGCGGCGACGGGTTCCTGTATAGTTTAATTTCTGGCGAGGGACTGGGCGAGGTTCAAAGGCCAGAAGAATCTTGGATGACTGAATTTATTGTGTGTGAAGTATGATTAGTTTGTGTTGTAGCTTTTTGATCATTTCATAAACCATGAGTTTTTTTATATTAAGATTTTTTAACTGACATTTTAATGTATACCAATAACATTTTTTCAGTTTTACATGTTACAAATATTGATATGATAGTTACACAGTTTTCCAATTAAATCACTTATTTATCATTAATATAACTATTACAAGTTTTGAGTTTACATGATAATAAATGAGATGTTACAAAAGGGGTTATAATAAGCAATGAAAACATTTGTTTGTGTTGTAGCTTTTTGATTCTTTCATAAACCATGAGTTTTTTATATTAATATCTTTTAACTAACATTTTAATGTATATTAATAATATTTTTTAAGTTTTATATGTTACAAATATTGGTATGATGGTTACATAGTTTTTCCATTAAATCACTTATTTAACAATAAATATAACCTGGTAACAAGTTTTGTGTTACATATGGATAAATGAGATGTTACAAAAAGATTATAATAAGCAATGAAAACATTAGTTGTAACGACTCATACTTTTAATGACACATAAATTTCTAGGCTTTTAATTATATGTGTATGTATTGATTCCATAGCAAAAGCAAAACAAATCTATATTAATTTGTTAATTTTATTTTAAGTAATGTTTTTTGTCTAAATTTTTTTAAGACTTCTTTTTCTATAAAACTCCTAAATACATCTTAAAGTAGTTAAGAATAAACCGTTACAGAAGTTTATGAGGTACACCGCAATAAATGCGATGCTAACAAAAGGGATTAAAATAAGCAATCATAACAAATATAAAAGATGAATAATAAAAAATTTATAAAAGTACATATCCAAACATTTTTGATACTTAGATATCTAGTTTGCCAAGCATTAATCATAAATGTATCTAAAACCAAAAAAACAATTCCGAGATCCCAAATCAAGTGATTTCGCATACTCACAATAAATTTTGCATTTTTTCTTGAACTAAGACCATCTCCTCGTGACGCTCAGAGACACATTAGCATTCTCACTCGACACAAAACCAGCAAGTTTCCTTCTCTTTATCGTCCTTACGACTTGGGGACATTGAAATAAGTTATACAAATCATACCAAAGAAAGGAAAATGCAATAAATAATAAGATTTTTCTATGGTGTTCTATGCTACAAACGACTACACAACACTTTCACGTATCATCTCCTCATTACCAAGATTATTCGATCCGACTCGAATCACCTCGAGTCCGACTCATTAAACCCAGAAAAAATATCTGACCAAATTAGTATGATTTTCACCTCCGCCATCAACATCTTGATATACCCCGTGAGCATCACTAACCACTTATCAATACCTGCACTAATTACTTATCGATACCTGCAAGAATAACATTAATAATCTACTAAATAACCCAAAATTTTAAAATAGGTTAGCAAGATCTAACACCTCGTTTCTTTCTCAGGCAACCACAAATCAATTTGTATGTCGTTGTCCATAAACGTCATCACGTGTACTATTAGTTAAAAAAATGAAAACTTAAAGGAACCGTAGTGGTTTCGGTGTATTGTGGCGGAGGAGGATGAGGTGGTGGCAGCCGAAGAGGATGTGATGGTGTATTTGAGAAGATGGTTTATTATTTTATTTTGATTTTGATTTTATATCCTTTTTATTATGGGATATTACAATGTTAGCTTTTACAATAAGCTGTATCAATGACAGCGGTTACAATTTGAATAAATTGAATGTTAGCAGTTACAAGTTGACTGTGTTGAAAAATGTATATGGTGAACAACATTGACTAATGGTTTGTTACTTTCCTATTAAGGAAATGTTTTTTACTTAATTTTTTAAGACTTCTTTATTTAGAAATGAGCTAAATGCTTTATAAAGTAGTAGAGATAAAGTTCATTTATATGCCAGAAAATTAAGATCATACCATAAGGTAGAACTTTGTCTTTTTGGTCTCTAAAGAAGTACATTCTCCTAATGATGAAGTAGGCAAGGTTAAAGGGTTGTCTGGTTTCTAGGAAATATAACATCAAGGCAATAACTGCTTTAGTATGGTCTCTATTTCCTATGGCGGAATAGACATTTTCCCTAATGACTAGTTCACAAGGTCTAAGGTGATTGAAGAGCTCATTGGTTTCAATTTGGTTTGGCAACTTATGAATGGTGTTTCCCTCTTTATCTACCTTTACATAAATGGTTCTACGATGGATAAGGTTTCAGATATCATCAATAGGCAGAAGACGTGAGTTGTAAGGTTCAATTTATTCAAGGGTTTTCTCGAGTTCATCAAGACCACATGCATCAGAGTAAATGCAAATGCCTTGGTTAGGAAGATGGGTAAGCTCTGCAAATTGAGCAAGGGAGAGGTTGAAATGATGATTGTTGATGACGAATTGGATTGAGAAATGGTTGGTGGAGTTTCTTTCTAGCCTAAGAGTCTTGTAAAATTCATATATAAACCTAGGACAAATTTGCTCATCTAGAGAGAGCAAGCAATCAAAACATATAGCGGTAAACTTAGCCACTGAGTCATCACTAAGGTCATTGTAGAAGGATGGGTCAATGGTTCTTCCTTCATGTACATATCTACTCTCTAAAGTCCTGTAATATCCCTAAGTGCATCAATGTTTGGGATCAGTTGTAAATTTTGGAGCATAAGCCACGGGTTTTCTGTAGTCTTGTTGGTATTCGCTTGACATTTTGGTACCTACTGGTTTAATGGTGATTTCAGAGAAAAATAATGAATGAAATATACTACTAATTTCTAATCTGTATTATTTTTGACTTGATGTCGTTGTGTCGTTTTCTTGACTCCAACCAAAAGAAAAACATAGCGATAAACTAGTAATAGAGCAAACCTAATGCACAACCTATGTTTGATATTGAACCTAGATAATGAAACGAGAAATGCCTTTATGAAGTTAAGCATCTCGTATAAACATTCATGAGACCCGAAAGCATAAGAAAAATGTTTTTTAAGTTGTATTAACAATGTAGTTAAACAACCATTGTTTTGAAAAAGTTCCTAGAGGTGAAGTTTTATTCAAAATTCATAATTTGGGGTTTTTGGCGAAAAATGATCTTTGCCGAATCGCTTCAATTATGCTTTCTACGTATCATAATAGTTATACATTTCTATATCTTAGTTCTAATTGTGCGAAAATTGTATGAAGAATTAAAGTCGCCAAATTATTTGATTTGTGCAAAATCGAAACCCTAGACACAAAATTAAGAAGAAAATAAGATGAAATCACTTACAATAGTAGTCTTAGATTGATGATTTGTTAATGATCTTTGATATTAATTGCTCTAAGATGCCTCTTTTATTTTTAATTTAGTTTGGAGGGTTTTTGTGTTTTGGTTTGTGGGCGTGTTTGGATAATAATATAAGTGGTCCCAATTTATTCAAAATATGTTATTTACCCGCGTTCTGAGACTCACTGTAACGACCCACTCCGGAAAGGAGGCCAAAATGTCATAATCATGGTGTCATATCAAAGCATAATAAAGGCATAAAGTCATAAAAGATACATAGGACAAGGTGGAAAGCCCAGAATCAAACATCGGCGTCCCAATTATGAGATCAACATGAAATAACGTAAAAGGAAGTCTAAAGGTCGACACTGTGTCCAAGATAGTAAAGCACATTAAAATGTCTGCGTATATAAAGAAAGGAAGAAAATAGGTCACTTCCTAAGCACCCACTCTCTCATGTACGCTGCCAAATCTCCCTCTAGATACCTTACGTTATAAGAAAATAAAAAAACACGGCTGAGCAAACGCTTCAGTGAAACGGTATATAATAACAATGGTAAATTAATAAGTATGAATCATGGATAGTAAATACAAAGTAGCGTAAAGAATCATAAGGTCAATGTAGGAAACCAGGAGAATGCACATGAAGAAATAGGAAATAAACAATGGAAAAGCATAGGTAATACGAAGTAAAAGGTCACGAAATATCATGGATAGTATTAGAACAAAATAAATAATGAAAGCCCACGAGCTCATATAATCGTACATGTCATATATAGTAATCTCCAGGTGAATACATGCATTATAAATAGAGGGGCTGAGCCTCAACATGTTAAATAAGGGAATGACCTCTTATAATAATATGGTGGAGGTATCATCTCCAATGTGATGGGGATGTAGAGCACACACCAACCAATCACCATGAACGTGTAAATCATGTAAACTAGGAATGCTCCCATACCCCCTGAATAATAATGTCCAAAACATGGAAAATATAATCTGGTAACATGAAAAAGGGACGCCGCGTGAAAATCACTCGTAAACGCGAAAATTCGTGGACACAGTGCCTTCATGTGTCACGGGCATAGGTACCATCATGACCAGGTGGTAAGTCATAGTAAATCATGGTCCTAGCGTATTTATACTCCTTGGCAATAGAATAAGTCATGGAACAATCAAACATGTAAAGGATCATGTGCAAAAGAATAAAATGGGGAAGCATAGCTGGTCTGGGGAAGAATCATGAAAAAGAAAGAATGTCCTTATTGATAAGTACGCGGAATACCGTACCTTATGTCCCAACAGTAACGGCAAAGGAGAAGGATAAGAAAGAGAATATTGAGAAAAAAATTAAATGGAAGCTACTCCTGCTTAATGCGATCTACATGTTAAAGGACATATATAAGTTACTTGTTCATGATTAAGGTTACTTTCCATTTTTTGTAACTTTTCTATTTTTAGTAACTTTCTATTTTTAGTAACTTTCTATTTTTAGTAACTTTCTATAATTAGCATGATTCCTTGATTAGTACGTTCCATGATTAACATATTCCATGATTAGTATGTTTCATGAATTAGTATTCTTGTTATATTGGGTACTTTCCAAAAATAGCAGCTTCTAATTATAGTAACTTTCCAAAAATAGACTTTCCTTAATTAACTTTCCATAATTGATAACTTCCTGATTTAATAAGTTTCCATAATTAACTTCCCAAAAATAGACTTTCTAAAAATAGCAGGTTCTGTAAAATAGCAGGTTTCTATAAAATTAGCAGGTTTCTATAAAATAGCAGGTTTCTATAAATAGTAAGTTACATAATAATTCATGAATGACATATTTCTACCCCCCAACTTATTTTTCTCAATCATAAACAAATATAATAACATGCTTAAATCAGACCCCAAAGTTTCAGAAATTACAAAACAAGTCCTTATACCTTTTATACCATAATCGGCTAACATTTAAATCGGAACCCTATGCTTAAACGGCAGGAGTTGGTTGCCAGGTTATGGTGACTTGAGGACTGTGATCATGCACGAGTCCCACAAATCAAATACTCCATCCATTTGGGTTTTGACAAGATGTACCAAGATATGAAAAAGCTATATGGGTGGCCCAATATGAAGGCCGACATCGCCACCTATGTTAGCAAATGTTTGACATGTGCTAGGGTCAAGGCCGAACACCAAAGGCCATCGGGTTTGTTGATACAACCCGAGATACCCCAATGGAAGCGGGATAACATCATAATGGATTTTGTCACAAAAGCTTCCTAAGTCGTCGCAAGGTTATGACATCATTTGGGTGATTGTTAACCGACTTACTAAGTCTGCAATCATTATGCCGAAGAGAGGTCCTGAGTTCACATGGGAACGCGAAGAACAATTTCAAAAGAAGTATCCGTACCTTTTCACTAAACCCGTAATTTCGTCAAATGTTGCTACTTGAGCCTTGGGGACAAGGCTCTTCTAACGGGTGGAGACTGTAACATTTATCGTTTTTAGGTCATTTACGACTTTAATTATTCCATTATTTATTTTTATAGTTTTGCGCGTTTGCTTTTAACTATACTTTTGAAAAAGTTCCTAGAGGTGAAGTTTTGTTCAAAATTCATAACTTGGGGTTTTTGGCAAAAAATAGTTTTTGCCGAATCGCTTTAATTATGCTTTCTAAGTATCAAATAGTTATACATTGTTATATCTTAGTTCTAATTGTGTGAAAATTGTATGAAAAAATAAAATCCCCAATTTATTTAATTTAAGCAAAATCATAGACACAAAATTAGGAAGAAAATAAGAAGAAATCACTTACAATAGTAGTGTTAGATTGATGATTTGTTAATGATCTTTGTGATTAATTGCTCCAATTACCTTTTATTATGATTTAGTTTAAAGGGTTTTGTGTTTTGGTTTGTGGGTGTGTTTGGATAATAATATAAGTGGTCCCAATTTGTTTAAAATCTGTTATTTATCCGCGTTTTGAGACTCACGGATCCACCTAAACAACATACGGATCTCCATATGGTGGATCCGTGATCCGCAGGTGTCCATAAATATGAACAAAGTTGAATTTTAAGAAAATTGAGATAAGGTGTTGTGTTTTTGGAAATTGAAGTGTGTTATATTTTACTATTAGGAGTATGTGATATAATTTTCGAAGTCGACGTCTAAGTATTGAGTGAACCGTGCAACTTGTCGTGAATTTCTCGATGGAATTTCAACGTAGTCGATCCTACTAGGAGTGTGTTATCTTTTAGCATAAGTTTGACCATTACTAATAACACAATTATTTATGAACATTTAGACTTAACAAAACATCGTCAACACAAGTGTAAGTTGCAATTCGATGATTGTTCTTTTCGTCCTTTTCAATCGATTTTGTAATTTCATGTATTGACCATACATGTAGATTTTGAAAATATCTATGGTCATTTTATTGATATTTTCTTTATCTAGTAAAATTGTAATCTCGATTATGTTCACGATTAGAAGTTTTGTAATTGAAACTTGTAATGAGAATTAACATCTTTTGAATGATGATTAATTACTTTATTAAATTTCCGCTTCGGATTATTTTTAAGATGATGGAGAATCACTATCCATGATGAGTTGTATCATTCCTAATCCTAATCTTAAATAATTAAATACTTCACGTTTTAAGGGCTTAGTAAATATATCGGCTATATTATCCTCGGATGCAACTTTCTCGATAGAAATGTTGCCCTTTTCGACGTTATCACGTAGAAAGTGGTGACGGATTTCTATATGTTTAGTTCTAGAGTGTTGTACGGGGTTTTTACTTAAGTCGATAGCGCATTTATTGTCGCACATAATCGGAACGTCATCGAGGCGTATGTTGTAGTCGATGAGAGCTTGTTTCATCCATAGTGCTTGTTGACATGCCTTCCCGGTGGAGACGTATTCGGCTTCGACCGTGGAGAGAGCAAGGGCCGTTTGTTTCTTAGCGAACCAAGATGTCAAACAATATCCCATGAACGTACAAATGCCACTAGTTCTTTTACGATCAACGTAATCGCCCGCGTGGTCAGAGTCGGCATAAACTATACTCCCTCCGTCCCAAAATTATTGTCCCCCGACAAAAAACACACAATTTAAGAAAAGTGCATTTATTACAGCTTTCTCTTTCTTACCCTTTAGCAGAATGACAGTTTTACCCTTAGCTAATTAATTAAAGTCTTCTTTAAAGTTTGTAATTATAATTTCAAGTAAGGGTAATATGGTAAACTTTCCTATCTATTTTTAGTAGTGGACAATTAAATTGGGACATCCCAAAAAGGAAACGTGGACTATAATTTTGGGACGGAGGGAGTAGTTTTTATTCCGGTTCCTTTCGGATACCATAATCCTAATTGACTAGTTCCTCTAATATACCTAAATATTCGCTTAACAGCTTCTAAATGGGCAATCTTAGGATTTTCTTGGAAACAAGCACATAAGCAAACACTAAACATAATATCGGGCCTACTTGCGGTTAAATAAAGTAAACTACCAATCATACCTCGATATTTAGAGCTATCCACGGAGTCGGCTTCATCGTCCTTAGTGAGCTTGATCTCCGTTGACATCGGCGTCTTGGTTGGTTTGGAATCTTCCAACCCGAACTTCTTTAACATCTCCTTGATGTACTTGGATTGATTGAAAAATATTCCGTCTTCCATTTGTTTGATTTGAAGACCCAAGAAGAAGTTCAACTCCCCCATCATACTCATCTCAAACTCGTCGTGCATGATTTTCGCAAAATCATCACACAAGTTTTGACTCGTGGAACCAAATATAATGTCGTCGACATATATTTGAACAATGATAAGATGTGATTTTGATTTCTTAGTAAAAAGTGTATTATCGACCATTCCCATTGAATACTCGTGTTTTATCAAAAATGCTTTTAGTCTATCATACCAAGCTTTGGGAGCTTGCTTAAGACCATACAAAGCCTTTTTAAGTTTATAAACATAGTTTGGTTTTTGAAAATCAATGAACCCCGGAGGTTGAGCAACATAAACCTCTTCGTTTATAAAACCATTTAGAAAAGCACTTTTTACATCCATTTGATATAATTTAAAATCATTTGCACAAGCAATAGCAAGAAGTATTCTAATCGACTCTAACCTAGCTACCGGAGCATATGTTTCATCATAATCTATACCTTCTTGTTGATTATATCCTTGTGCTACTAATCTAGCCTTATTTCTAGATACTATACCGTTTTCATCTAATTTATTTCTAAAGACCCATTTTGTTCCTATGACCGATTGACTTATAGGTAAAGGGACTAATTCCCAAACATCATTAGCTACAAATTGATTTAGTTCTTCTTGCATGGCTACAACCTAACTTTCATCTTTTAATGCCTCATTGACATTTTTGGGTTCTATTGTAGATATAAAACAAAAGAAGTTACTATGATTTTGGGCTTGAGACCTTAAGGTTCTTTGATTAAGATTTCTTATGACTTGATCTAGTGGATGATTCTTGGACTCCTTAATGTTAACTATTTCGTCAACTTTTATCGACTCATCTTCTTCATTATTATTATTTACTACTTTGGTATTCTTTATAATGGCTTCTTCTTCACCAACATCATCATCAACCAATGGTGATAATTTGGTAGGAGGAGGACTTTTATCGAATGTCACGTTGAGTGATTCTTCGACTTTCATTGTATGTTTATTTAATACCAATGTTGATATGTCTAGAAAAACACCTTCGTATGATTTTGGATCAAACTTGGTTATATAGTCTTTAGCATGGTTGTTAAGATCTCGATCTTGATCTTAGGATCTTACGATTTTACGATACTGCAAAGCAAAAACGATCCAGATCCTACGTAGGATCTTTGCTTGCTTAGGATCTTATAGGATCCCGATCTTGACCATAGGATCTTAAGATCTACTACGATCCGATCTTACTTTTTCTCGAACCACGAACTAAAATCTACGAATTTATGGGTTGTGTTTCCTAGATATTAAAAAAACAACAAGTTAATCTTCTTAAACATTTTATAATTATAATTTATGACAACATTCCTATGAAACATTTATATAATTTTGTGTTTATGATATATAATAATTTGTAGATTTATATAATATTAGAAAGACTATTAAGAAAATGACATTATAGTAGGATCTTACGATCCCGATCCTACCTTACGATCTCAATCTTGCAAAGACGAAAACGATCATGGGTAGGATCCTGATCTTGACAACCTTGGTCTTTAGTATTCAAAATGTAGCACTTTCTTCTAAATACTTTAAAATATACTAAAGAAGGTTTCCTACCTCTAAATATTTCATAAGGAGTTTTTCCTAGTATTGGTCGAATTAATATTCCATTTATTATATAAGTTGACGTACGACATTACACCAAAACTTTTGTGGAATGGATTGTTCGTTAAGCATAGTCCTAGACATCTCTTGTAAGGTCATATTCTTTCTTTCTACTACTGCATTTGATTGTGGAGTACGTGGAGCTGAGAAGTTATGAGTAATGCCTTGTGCATGACAATAAGCTCTGAATTGTACTTCATTATCAAATCCCGGACCATGATCCATTCTAATAGCTATTATAGAACTACCTAGTTGGTTTTGAATTTTCCTACTTAATATTTCAAATTTCTCAAAACCTTCATTTTTAGTTTTTAGAAATCTAGTCCATGTATACCTAGAATAATCATCTACTACTGCTAAGGTGTATAAATTACCTCCATAGCTTTTAATTGCCGATGGACCAAATAAGTCCATATGTAATAATTCTAAACATCTTTTAGTGGAAACCATATTTTTAGCTTTATGACTTGCATAAGCTTGCTTCCCAATTTTGCAAGCGTCATAAAAATGTTTATCATATTTTAAATAAGGTAAGTTTCTAACTAATTCTTTAGATGACAACGATTGAATTAAACGCATATTTGCGTGACCATGTCTTCTATTCCATAAGGTAGAATTATCCATGATTCGATATAAATATATATAATAAAATATATAAAATACCAAATAGTAATAGTAGTATTGAAGGAGTATCCGTTTGAATGACAATTATCTTTAGGAAAAAGTAATAGTTTATTCAGGAATGTCGTATCCCGAGAGAGTTGAATTTGAAATCCACGAACGCGTTTCTGTTGATGATTGAATAGCGATATTTTGTTTTTTTTTTTTTTTTTTTCTGGTTCAAACTAAAAAATTTAATTAAACTTATTTAAAAAAACTAGATAGCAAATAGCGGAGTTATTTATCGAAGTACGATATTGTTATAAATGATATCTTGCTAAGTGTATGACTAGATCCTTAAGTGTGAATAAAACATACAATTTAAGTCTTATTGATTGAACCAATTCTTTTCTAACAAATTTCTTCTCACATACTGTTGGCTTATTGAAAACTAACTCATTATTAAGATATCGATTACTAAATTATTACCTAATTTTCTTACGGTTTTTTTTCCGTCGAAATAAACCAATACAATAATTTAAGTAATATAAAAATCATAATCATTATTTTTCTCCTTCTTATTATCTCACATCTTAATTTATAAACAATTTTACACTTAGCAAGCATACATAAAATTATACTCACTAACATTTTAATAAACTACATTTTCAACAATAGCAAACATTTTTAAACGATGGAATAAGAAATAAGACATGAAAAGTTAAGACAAAATAAGCTAATAAGATGAAAACTTTTTTAGAAAAATAAGCTATTTTGAAAACTAATTTTTGTAAAAATAAAACTAGATTAAATCTATATAAAAAAACTACTTTTGAAATAAAAACTAGAATAAGCTAAAAAGCTATCAAGGCTTTTTCGAAGAAAGGATGAAGAATATAAGCTTATAAATAAGCCACTTCTCAAATAAGCTACAAGTACCCTTCGAAATAAGCCCTAGCTTAATAAGCTATAAGAAAAACTAGTAAAGTTTAGAACTTTATGACTAAATAAGCTAAATAATAAGCTCTCGAAGATAAAGGTGCTCAAGACTTAATGAATAAGTCGAGTAGGAGACTCATGACACCCTTTTTAGCATTCGAATCGAGCTTAATCAAACAATAAGCATTTTTGAAAAAGTAAAGACAAGAAAAGAGAAAAAGATGAGATAAGCAAAAGCTATTTTAGAATTTATTCTAAAGACAATAAGCTAATAAAAAGATGAAAACTTTAGATCTAAATCCACCCGAAACTAAGGTGTTCAATCAAGTGAACTCGGATCGGGTATGATTAAGGATTAGATCTATATAAAGAAAAAAATAAGCTTGAATAAAAATAAGCAATCGAAAAATAAGCTAAAATAAGCTCACTCGAAAAGCTCTAAATCGAAAACAATATAAAATAAGCTAGTCTAAATAAGCTATGGAAGTAGCTTATTAGAATATAAGCTTAAGAGATGGGATCCAAAAATAAGCTATAAGCATGAGCTTATTTGAAAATAAACAAAAGAAAAGAAATAGTAGAAGAATAAGCATAAAAAATAAGCATTAAGAAATAAAAAGCATAAAAATCAACCTCAAACATCTTCAATACTAAGCTCAAAATCTTGATTACAATCAGCTAAATAAGGTATAAAAGCTTTTACAATAAGCCAAAAATTATACTACACTACTCCTAAATCTACACCTACTACTAAATTGAAAATAAACTAATTCTAACCCCTAAATGAGATGCACGGCGTCTGTATTTATAATCACCAAGTGGGAGGGGTATTTTCGTCCTTTTAGGTCATCCACCACTCATATTGCAAGATCTGAGGGTATTTTGGTCTTTTTTCCATCCACCAACCGCCTCATTATTGCCTTGGATCTCCATACGACAACCTCGGACTGACACACGCTTGGCACCCTCGAATCACGCGTTTTGGACACGTGTCATGCTCTGATTGGCCAGCCGCCGCCACCTCGTACTGCCACCTGACATTCCCTGCCACCTCGTACCTGCCACCTCGTATGAACAGTACCTCGTACCTGCCACCTCGTACCAATCATTAGTTGTGCCACGTGTCACCACCTGAGTGGTGCCACGTGGCCTGCCAGCCGTCACCGGAGCCACCACCGGTCAACGGTGGTCAACGACGGCAGTCAACGGTGGCCAACGACGGTCAACGGCGGCGGACCACCGCCGGACCACCGGTCAACGGCGGCGGACCACCGTCAGACCATCAGTCAACAGCCGGGTCTGGTCGGGTCGTGGGCCGGTCTGGATCGGGTCTTGGGCCGGGTCTGGATCGGGTCGGGTCTGGGTCCGCCACGTGGCATGCCACGTGGTACCACGTGTCAGCTGACGTGGCGTGGAGGGGATAAACCCTCCTGCGTTTCGAACCCACGACCTCTTGGTATGAGTTTTAACTCAACCAATGAAACCAACTGCGCTAGGCAGTGTTTCAATTATATAATGCAATATAATTTATTTAACCCTTATTTGGTCTAGTTCATTTATACTAGTATTAAAGGTTCAAACAGGGACGAAAAAGGTTCAAAATAAAAAGTTTCACATATGAAAGGCCGGTACCGTTGGACTCGTAATTTCGTGCTCTTTCTAATGGTGTGATCGAGGAAAATTAACGACTTCATTTCGACTTTGATAAACGTGAAAACGTCATCGAAAGTCACGCGAAAATTACCGTGTTTGCTTTGTTTTCAATCCTTTGTACCTGTAAGACATAAAAACACAATACAAACATATTTGCAACATATTTATCTATATTTTAGTGTTTTAGTTCGTTTATTAGCATTTTCCGGGGTACAAATGATGTTTGTTTTAACACATATCAATCTACTACCGTGGCGAGACATAATTTGTCATGAGACTTATTTCCTAATTTCATTACGTATAAACCATTTTTCCTAATCCCGTTTCCTATGATTTTACCATCTTTAATGATTTCACTACCTTCTTTCGTGAATAAGGCTTGACACTTATTGTTACAAATTTGACCAACACTAAGTAAGTTAAATGCTAAGTTATCTACGTGTTATACATTAGATATAGTAAGAGAGTCATTAGAGATCGTACATTTGCCTATGATCTTTCCTTTTAGGTTACTTCTAAAAACAATGTTACCTTCGTTGTATAATTTGTAGGTAGAGAATAGGCTTTTGTTATCGGTCATATGTTTGGAGCAACCACTATCTTTGATCCATTCATCCGGTTCCAAGCATGTTCTCAAGCATACCTATTTCAACAAAAACAAATTCAAGCGTTTGGTCCCCAATATCTCATGGGTCCGAAAATGTTATCCCTTGCATTTGTTGCAATTGATTGAGATATTGAAATAGGATACAATTTCCCATATGTACAAAGCCTTGACTTTGATGGTTGTTCCAATTCAAAGGATAGAAGTTTTGATGAATTGGTTCTCTAGAGTTTCTTCTAGGTTAAGGTGTGTTGTGTCTATTAGAGGATATATGTTAGTGTTAGTCAAAGTAATTTATGTTAGTCAAAGTTGTTAGTCAAAGTAATTAATGTTAGTCAAAGTTGTTAGTCAAAGTTATTTATGTAATAGGCCCAAGCCCGGTTTGTGGGTTTAGGGTATTAGGGTTTTCACCATTATAAATAATGGTCATTAATAAAATTATACCTACGGGGTTTTCATTGTCTAACAGTGTCTTAGTTGAGAAGAGATATTTCTCCTAGGCAGAGGTGTTTTCGATCTAGACTCGGTTTTGACATAACCTATACCGCTTTTGAGTGATGGTTTTAAAGACGCTTTCTTTGACTCATCAATTCTATTATATATTATTTTATTCCTAGTAATAACAAAATCCGATCTAGAAGACATGGGTGGACTAAAAACGTGTTCTGTCGATATTTCACCAAAGGTGCGACTCACGGATCCATGCAAGGTGGATCCTTGCACCTGATGCGGTCGTCGTTAGGCTTCTACACGAAGTTTCACAACTCCCTAGGCAGTGTACCTAATCGTTGCAGTGTAGTATAGGCAAGGCTCGGGGTTTGTTATCGTTCTCTAGGGGAATATGTCACACCCTGATATTTTCAGGTCAATATTTTAAACTTTTCCGACAATTATTTTTGACTTTTATACGTTACGTTTGAATCTAGCGGTTTACCGGGAAGTAAACCCGCATAAATCTGAAAAACGTCATCGGACGCGTTCCGGCATCGGATATACATTAGTTTAGATATTATATGAGTTATTGTATCTTTTCTAAGTGTTTCGTAGTTTACGATCACTCTCGATATTTATTTTTACGCTTTATTGTTTAAATTGCGTTTTTCACGTTTTTGACCTAACGGAACCTCGGAAACTCGAAATCTTTTAGTGTAAACTTTAGCTATCATCCCTCCCTTATACATATGGACGTCTAAACCCAAACCAAATACAAACATAAGCCTTGAAATTAAATAAATGGCATCTTTTCTTGAATTTCCCATGCATGTGTGTGAAAGTGACACATGAGAGTGTCCATTTCATGCACAAGTATCACTATTTGACTAAAACATGTGACCTTTTGTTGGACTCATGCAACCTTGACTTGAAATTCAAATCTAAGACCAAGTATAATGCACCAAGACTCAAAAAAATAAACCATATGGTCCTTGTGGCTTAGTTCGGTGATCGAGTTTGACTCACACCTTTTAAAATATATAATATATAAATATAAGATATACTTATAATATATATAATATATATAATATAAGGATAAGAATCAAAAAAATATCAATTATAGTAATCCGGGAGTATGATTCCCGGGTCGTTATCCCCAACGAGGAATGCAATTGAAAGTCGAGAGTCGTTTTGAGAATTAATGCTTGAATAGAACAAGATTGATATTGGTTTTCTAAAACTACAAGAAAATTAAAGCAAAAATTTAAAAACACTTAAGGGAAAACAAATTTTAACTAAAAACGTAAAACGGGAATCCTAAACGGGACCTAAAAATCCTAAATTAACAAAATTAAATCCTAAAATGATCTTTTTGGTTTTTATAAGTCTTAATTGACTAAAAACCTAGAACAAAGAAAACTAGACCAAATAGAGAGAGTTTTTAGGCTTAAAAAACACTAAAAATTGAACGGGATTCAATCCCGTTCTTTAAAAAACAAGATTTTGCAATTTAAACCCTACGAAAGCAAATCTAATTTTCCTAGGTTCTAAATGTTAAAAGAAAATTTTCTAAAAAAGAATTATATTTTTTTGACTTTTTTTATAATTTTTTATGAATTAAAAACGATTTTAATGAAATTAAATGTTTAAAAATACTAAACTATTTATAAAAAAACTGGAAAAATCATGAAAAGTAGCTTGAACAGTGAGGAATCTAGGAAAAATAAGCTTGTGAAAACAGCTTATCGAATAAGCTGTGAAATAAGCTAAAAACAACTTATAAACTAAAAAGGGTAAAACGTGTATAAGTATTTAATTTGGCAGAGTAAAATCGAAAAAGACCCCAGGGCAGATGGTTGAGTGTGTGTTGTGTGTTGTGTTATAAAAGGTGAGGAGGGTAGAGGTCGTGGGTTCGAGCCTTGCTCACCCACGATTTCCCCTCTTCCCTTTTTATTTTTTTTTTGCAAAAACTTTAAAAAGCAAAGTTGTAAAATAGCTTATAATAAGCTATTTTTGTGAAAACAACTTTTCTAAAAGCTAATCAATAAGCCATTAAATGAACTTAAAACAGACATAAAATACTTAACTACTTTTTTTTTACTTTTTACAAAACTTAATAAGCTAAAAACTAAAATAAGCTATAACAAGGACTGAAAAAGCTTTTATTAGACTAAAACTAACCTAATAAGCTAAATTTAACTAGAAATAAGCAAGCCATAAGCTAAGGATTTCAAATAAGCTCTTAGTGAAAAACTGAAAACCAAACAGGCCTTAAGGGCACTTTTGAGCTTAATTTAAGATAAGCTAATGGATCCTTATGCCTAAAAGCCCTATACCTACTTAAACATTGGCAAAAAAAACTACTAGAAACAGCAAACAAAAAACATTTTGAAATTCAAATAAGCAGTTAAAAAGCTACTTGAAAAGGCAACTTGTATAGCTTAACTATGTTTTTGGTTTTTTAAGAAAAGACAAAATAAGCTAAGAACTAACCTTAATAAGCTATGCACTACTAAAAATTAATCCTAATAAGCTAGTTTGAAAAGAAATTAAACCAAAACTAAGGGCTTATAAGCTAAAAATCTCAAATAAGCAGTTTGGGAGAAAACTGAGAACCAAACAGCCTAACTGCTAGTTATGAGCTTAATTTTAAGCACACAAACGGATCCTTATGGAAATTTGACTTGTACTAGCTTTTAGCTTGACCTTTAAACTACTTGAAACAGCTTATGAAAACTATTTTGAAAATCAAATTAACAAAGAAAAAGCTACTTGAAAAAGGCTGTGCAGGCAGAAAACTATATTTTTGGTTTTTTTAACTTTTTATGAAAATGACAAATAACAAACTTGCAGATTAAAATTAGATAATCTAGAAACTAATTAAGCTAAAATAAGCCATAATCTAGATAGATTGACCTAAATTCTACTTGTAAACCAAATTTTAAGTCCTTTTACCCTTTAAAAATTAAGCTTAAAAAAGGCTACTTAGCTAGTTAAACTGCTGATGCAGTTTGCACAAAATGACCAATTCTAAATTTGAAGAAATGCAGGCCTAAGGATTTTCTTCTAGCACTTATAAAACACCAAATCAACAACAAATTCACTAAATTTAACAGCTAGAAAAGACTAGAGCTTAAAATGCATCCTAAAGTGAATTATGCCAACAGGTCATAACAAATTTTATCAAAACCTTGATTAAACCTAAGAACAACACTAAATCCTATCTTTATAAACCTACTTATGAGATTTAAAATGGATTTAAAAGACCAAGTGACTAAACTGTTATTTGCCAAACACCCCTTTAAAATGTGAAATCTCATTTTTAGCTTATAAAATTAAGAGATCAGTTTTGAAACTCAAATACCAGATTATATCAAGCTTATAACAAACCTAATTAACAGATCTAAGCAACTGAATAAGCAGAATTAATAAGCTACAAGACTATGCTAATATTTTTGGTATTTTTGACTGTTTTATAACAAATAAGTGCAAACTAAGATTTTAAACTATCAATCAAACATCATAATCATATAACAACTATAATAAGCACTATTAAGCAAAACTAAACAACAATTAGCAGTAAATAAGCAAAATTAAACTAATTTGCAGTTTTAAAGCTAGAAAAGGAAAATGAAGACTTACAAAGGCCTTTGCACAAACAAGGCTTATCAATTGCTCTTATGAGCTAATCAACAAGCTCTAGCTTATCATAGATAAGCTAGTAAAGTCCTGGAAACCCATCCATGTCTGGTTTCCCTTCCAAGTTTAAGCTGAGGTAATTTTAGGAGTGAATTTGAGTAACATTAAGCTCATTTTTAAATGAGAGTGTAGCAAGCTTATGAGTTAAAATGACAGCTTATTGAACTTTAGAGACCTTAAAAGAGCTTATTAAACCATAATTCATTTAAGAGAAAACATGATTTAACAAGTGCACAATATGAAAACTAAACTTTTAATTGATATTAAAACTGATTACAAGCTTTGAAATGGAAAGTTACATTGATTAAAAAAAACGATAAGCTAAAAATTACATTTATAAAAGTTACACTAAAAATTACACTAAGCTACACTAAAAACTACTCCTAGATGATTTGTGTGAGTGAGGAGTGAGCTCTATTTATAGCCCTGGAGAGAAGATTCTAGGCTCTCTTACACGCTCCTTGCAACTTTGATCTTGGCCTTTAAATTCTTCCAATCATTGGATGTATAATCTTAGCCGTTAGATTGATTTCCATCACACGGATTGCCAAGCTGGCAATCCCATAAGTTGGGAGCTCTTGTGTTTCTTTTGGTTTGATTTCAGTGCAAATTTCCCATCTTTGGTGTGTTTGTTTTGAGCCCGCGTGGCATTCCCTTGTTATATCTTGGCCAATCAGGAGTCTTTGATGACGCATCCCTTTGCTAAGCTATGGCTTGGCACTAAGCATCTTTTGGCCAAGTTAATTGCATTTTATCCGAGTAATTTTAAAGATGGTAAATTAGGGAAGACGGTGAAATAGTAACAAACGGGTTTTGGCGCCTTTTCTTCTCCTTTGTTTGTTTGACTTATTTGACCCGTCTTATAAAAGGGTGGACTTGGGCTCAGGAAAGATCTTGGGCCACGGGAAAGATCTTGGGCCACGGTTATTATTTTTGGACTTGGGTTAAAAGTTTAAAAAGGGTTAAGGGATTTAACAACCGTTAGTCCACAAAGGTTAAAGGACTAACGGAGTTATTATTTTAAGGACCTTGGGTGAAATTGGTTTAACAATAGGGGCTCATTTGGGATTTTGAGGGTTTTGTCGTT
This sequence comes from Tanacetum coccineum, assembly GCA_026074375.1. Classification (NCBI taxonomy): domain Eukaryota; kingdom Viridiplantae; phylum Streptophyta; class Magnoliopsida; order Asterales; family Asteraceae; genus Tanacetum; species Tanacetum coccineum. The sequence continues at coordinate 49,828 of BQNB010034634.1, forward strand.
TTGTGGTTGACCAAGGTTTACTTGATGTTGACTTTTGTTGACTTTTGCTAGAAACTCCCGGCTCTTGTATACTCTATCCGTCTCGTATTCATTTTTGCCCGGTTTTGACCGTTTTCTTGTGATATTTGCAATATCCGTACCTACACATCACAAATGACAAAACAAGCAATATACAAGCATAATTTGATCATTTAAGGGTCATTTTTTGATTTAAAAAGGATATGTGATTTCTCACATATCATTCGGCCGAGCAAACAAAGTGTGTGTTGGTCACTTAATACTTAAAACCATGTAACCCTAAACCTTCCTTGGCCTATAAATACCTTACATTCTCACAACTTAGGGTTTCTAATTCATTTCACAAGCCACCAACAATTTTCTTCTCTCTTTTTCCTTCCTCTTGGCCACGACATACATACACACACATATACTTTCTATAGTTTTGATTTCTATCAAGATCCACTCATTCCAAGTTCATTTCTAAGGTTACCTAAGGTGTTTGCAAGTATTGGTTCTTTGATTTAAGGGTTTTCTTCAAGATCTACAAATTAGGGTTTGATTTTTATTAGTGGGTTTTATAGATATATTATTTTGGGGTATAGATCTTGTGATTTTACTTCTTGTTCTTCATTCTTGTAAGTATCTTGAATCTTTCTTTGTGGTTTTTCTTATATGTTCAAGATCCATACATCCATATGTTGTGTTTTAATTTTTGAAAGATTTTAAAGACAAGATTTCATAAATAATGATACTACTGTATTTTATTAGTAAGTATTATGTTCTTGGTGAGATGAGAGTTGATGAGTGTTGCAATAATAGAAATGAAGGGATTAGGTTAGATTTAGGTGTGGTTTTGTTGTGGTTTTGTTGTGAATGGAGATTAGGCTAGATTAGGCACTATTGTGAAGTTTGGGTGGATTTTCGTTGCGTTTTTGACAAAAAGTGCTTGCTGTCCCAAATTTGTTTTGAGGTTTTGGTCGATCTAAAAATATTTTCATTAGGCGTAAAAATAGTTTTTGGAGAGCTCGTTTTGAGTAGATAGTTTTCCATATATCGCACATTAAAATTGGATTTAAAACGACCAAGTTATAGCCAAATGAAACTTGAAACATTTTTCGACAAAACCAGATGAATAGTGTGCTGATGTGAATAGTAAAATGAGTTTTCGGACATTTTTGGACTTTCTAAACACTAGCGAAATATATAGTAACACATACCTATTGATTAGTATCATTTAAGGATGCCGTTAGCATATTTTGGGAAAAACTATAAAGTTACTAAAAATAGTAAGTTTGGTAAGAATTTAGCGAAACAAACTTAGGAGTTAAGTAATTAAGGCTAGTTAGCGCGTTTTAAATTATGGAAACTTAACAAATGTAGGGGATGGTATTAACGTTCCGAAACTAAAAACTTTCCTAAAATAGAAACTTTCTAAAAATAGTAATTTTTGGATTAAACTCCGAAACTTAACGAAAAACTATATGCTTTCATTTCATCATGTTTTGTTAAACAAACTAAAGCAAACACACAAGGATTTATTTTGGTGATGAACATATTTTGCAATTCTTGGCATACTTTCTGTGTTTCTGAGACGCGTTATTATTCTAGGTCGCGGCTAGATTTCTATATCATCTTTT